>BMAO01003041.1:0-15782 GCA_019973975.1 Trichonephila clavata
CACCTTATAATTTTCTTGCTAAGGGGGAAACTCGACCCTGAAACACTACGCGTTTGGACTCTCGAACAAACAAACAAAAAAAATCCTCCTTCGCCCAGTTTAAATCTTTCGTCTTAGGCAGGGCGACTGCAATCGCTTCTTTAGCCAAGTGCCAGAAAGAAAAAATCTGTTCCTTTGAAGCGGGGGAAGTAAAATGACCAAAAAATAAGAAATTTCCCTACTCTTCACAAATAGTCTCGAATGTTTGCGTACATTGCAATAGCGGTTCACATTTTGGATTATTTGTATGCGATAGTTTCTTAGAACTTCCGATTAAAGAAAAATGGGATGTTGTTAAAAAATACAAATTATGTTTTAACTGTCTTAAAGAAAATAAAACGCATCACATTTCTAAATGCCGTGCAGGTGTTTGTAAATTTTGTTCCAAATTACATAATTCAATATTATGCTCAAAAAATCCAAATAATAACAAAACTTTTTTGCCAACACGGTATCAGATATACACACGGAAGATTCCACGATAAGTAGAAATAATGCAACGTACCTGCCGCTCAGGCTGTTTTATTGCCTACCGCAATCGTTTATGTTAAAGACATTAATGGCGCTTTTCAAAAAATGCAGAATACTCATTGATTCAGCCAGTCAAGGATCATTTGTTAGAGAGAGTTGTGTAAATTTATTACAACTTAAGCGCACTAGCGTAAACATAAATATAGACGGTTTAAGTTCGCGAAACGTGGGAAGGGTTTCAGGCTTAGTTCAGTTAGAAATAACATCACTGTTTTACAAAAATACAAGTATTACTGTAGATGCATTAATTTTACCCAAAATCACCTGTGACCTTCCTCAATTTCAAGTCAATGCGTCTGCTTTGAATACATTCAAAAATTTACAATTAGCGGATATCAACTGTCTTCAGCCAAGCTCAATAGACATTCTGCTAGGTACAGACGTGTTTGGAGAAATAATGCTCAACAGGCATTTAAATGTTCCAGGACATTCTTTAACTGCAATGGAAACCATTTTCGGTTGGGTTGTTCTTGGAAAAACAAAACTTTCTTGCCAAAGAATCATATCAAATCATGCAAGTTACAACGCAGTAGAGTTTCAACTTGACAAATTTTGGCAATTAGAGGAACTCTCTGAAACAAAACACTTTAAGAATGAAGAAATTGCTTGCGAAAATCAATTTAAAAGAACTTATACTCGTGACTCAACAGGTAGATTCGCAGTCAAGTTTCCATTCCGAGATTCTAGTGATGAACTTGGTTCATCTAGAGACATTGCCGTGCATCGTCTACAGCAAATCGAACGCCGGTTCAGTAAAAACCAATCTCTTTCTGATCAATACCATAAATTCATGGATGACTACTTGAAACTTGGTCACATGGAATTAATCCCAGAAAACGAGATTGACGTTCCAGCCAGTTCCAGTTTTTATCTCCCGCATCACCCAGTACCCAATAAAAACGGTGACAAATTTCGCGTGGTATTTGATGGATCTGCAAAGTCCTCAAGTGGTATTTCTCTTAACGATAAACTAATGGTTGATCCACAGCTACAGACTGACTTAACAACATTACTCTTACGCTTCAGGATGCAAAAAATAGCCATAACTGCGGACATAGAAAAAAATGTATAGACAAATAACTCTACACGATTCAGATTTCCAGAGAATCGTGTGGCATAATTCACCTTTTGAGCCAATACAAGACTTTAGGTTGCCAAGGATTGCTTATGGCACTGCATCAGCGCCGTACCTTGCAATAAAATGCTTACAGCAGTTGGCATTAAACGAATCAAATAATTTTCCTCTTGCTTCTAAAGCAGCTCTTAAGGACTTCTACGTTGATGATTTGATGTCCGGAGCCAATTCACTCTCTGAAGCTCTGGAACTACAAAACCAGTTGACTCAAATGGTGTCCAGTGCCGGACTTGTATTGAGAAAATGGGCTTCTAATTGCAGCGAACTCTTAAATTCAATCGATTCAGATATGCGTTTATCTAATACTTCTTTGAATATAGACAATGATGATACAGTAAAAACTTTAGGTATCCTGTGGCATCCAGCATCAGATGTATTCTACTTTAAAATCAGTCCTTTATCTTTTGAAGGCACCTTAACTAAAAGGACATTACTTTCTACAATTGCTAAGACATTCTATCCACTTGGATGGTTGTCACCCATCACAATTCAGTATAAAACAATCATGCAAAGACTGTGGAAACAACAATTGAAGTGGGACGAAAGGGTTCCTACAGACATTAAACTTGAATGGGAACAACTTGCTAATGATGTACAATTTGTCAAAGACATCAAAATTCCACGATTCTTGTTAGTCGATTCAGACAACCTGTGTCATCTATTTGGCTTCAGTGATGCTTCTGAAAGGGCTTATGCAGCTGCGATTTACTGTCGCTCTGTATCAGATACAGGAAAAATCAACGTTCAACTAATAATAGCCAAGACAAGAGTTGCCCCACTGAAAACTGTCTCACTTCCTCGACTAGAATTATGCGGAGCTCTTTTGTTAGTTAAACTGATGGACTTTACTTGTAAAGCTCTGAGTTACCCTATATCACAAGCCCAATTTTATACGGATTCCACCATAGTTCTTTCTTGGATAGGATCCCATGCCAGCCGATGGAAGACGTTCGTAGCCAACAGAGTGGCGAAAATCCAGACGTTGTCTTCTGCTACTCAGTGGCATCATATCGGTGGAAGCGCAAATCCTGCAGATCTTGAAACCCTTGGTGTATCATCTTCAACTTTACTCACTTCTATATGGTTGTGTGGTCCCAAATTTTTAAACGAAACATTTCCTTTTCAGAAAGACTCTTCTGTTCCTGCATTGAATGATGCTGTGCCAAAAGAAAGGTACTGTACATTACAATCAGTTATTGTACCAAATCACTTGCCTGATGGTAATGATTTACTTCATAAATTCTCATCTCTTTCTAAACTTAAACGTGTAATATCATATTGTTTAAGATTTGTCAATAATTGTAAAAATTCAAAGGATAAAACAAATGGGTTTTTAAAAACTAATGAACTAAACAATGCTATGTATGTATTAATTAAATTAGTGCAAACTATTGAATTTAATAATGAGATCAATGCTTTAAAAAGAAATCAACCACTATCTTGCAGAAGCAAAATTTTATCTCTTAATCCATTTTTAGATCATTCAAACACTCTCAGGGTGGGCGGTCGTTTGCGACATGCAAATCTCGCATATGGCCACAAACATCTCATCCTACTGCCAAAAAGGCATATTCTAACAGATCTCATTATTAGACATTATCATGAAATTCTCTTGCATGCTGGTACACAACATGTGCAATCTTGTATTCAAGAACAATATTGGATAATAGGTGCTAGAGATGTCATCAGACACTTAATAAGAAAATGTGTAAAATGTTGCAAAGTAAAAGCTTCTATCACTAATCAAATGATGAGCAATTTGCCATCTTCTCCATTTCTCCTGCTCCTGCTTTTATGCGCTGTGGAGTAGATTATGCTGGTCCTTTTCAAATTAAAACCATTAAAGGTAGAGGTTCCAAATCCTTTAAAGCATACATAGCTCTGTTTGTTTGTTTCACTACTAGAGCTATTCATCTAGAACTGGTGACTGATCTTTCAGCAGATGCATTTATTGCAGCTCTGAAGAGGTTTATTTCCCACAGAGGAAAAAGCAGTGACATATACAGTGATTGCGGTTCCAACTTTGTTGGAGCAAAACGCAAACTCATGGAATTTGAAAAGCTTGCAAAATCAGAATATTATAATCAAAATGTTAGTAAATTTTTAACTGATAATGGTATTAAATGGCATCTAAATGTTCCAGGTGCACCAGACATGGGTGGTCTCTGGGAAGCTGGAATAAAGTCAACTAAATATCACTTAAAACGCGTTGTTGGAGAAACTAAATTAACATATGAAGAGTTTGAAACGTTTCTAACTCAAATAGAGGCTTGTCTTAATTCCAGACCATTAAAGCCCATATCTAATGACCCTAACGACCTATCAACCTTAACGCCTGGTCATTTCATTATTGGAAGGCCTTTGACAAGTATTCCTGAACCTAATTACATTGACTCAAGTCATTCTTATCTTACTAGATGGCAACAAATTCAAAAACTAGTTCAACAGTTTTGGAAACGTTGGCACAAAGAGTATTTATCTCGATTGCAACAAAGGCCAAAATGGCTTCTACCAACAAAAAATTTTCAATTGAATGACTTGTGCCTTATAAAAGAGGACAATTTACCCCCTACTAAATGGAAAATGGTTAGAATTGTTCAATTACATCCTGGTTTAGATAATATAGTCAGGGTTGTTACTGTCAACACATCAGATGGCATATTTAAAAGAAATATAACAAAATTAAGTATGTTACCAAAATTTAAATCTATAATTTTATTATTTGTAGCTCATTTTAATATGCATATATACTTCATTGTTGTGAATGTTTACTTAAATATTAAATTTTCCTTCTTGTATTAATGTAAAATAACTTTATATTGTTCATGTATATTGAAATAATATTTCAAGGTGGGCGGTATGTTGTAACCTTTTTTAAGCCTTCTTATTTTTCTCCGTAAGAGGGCGCGCGAGAGCCGCCAGATGTATTTTGTGTAACTGTGTAGTAAACATAAATAAAGATTTCTTCAAACTGTACAGACCGATTACTTTTCCATCGCATTCAGGCTGAACAAGAGATCTGCAGGCAAACGAAGATCACGTCCGAAGAGCATCTGGGATGGGGAATAGCCAGTGGTCTCGTGGATAGCACTCCGGTAGGCAAGCAGGAAAAGAGGCAATTTCCGGTCCCAGTCCTGTTGATTACTGGATACCAGGAGAGAGAGGCTGTTCAGGATTGTCCGATTGAACCTCTCTACCATGCCGTCAGACTGAGGATGTAAAGCTGTTGTCCGGGTTTTGTCAATGCCGAGTATCTCGCCCAGTCTCTTGCAAACTGCAGAATCAAAGTTTCTTCCCTGATCGGAGTGCAGTTGTAGAGGAACTCCGTATCTTGAGATCCAATGTTGAACTAGAAACTCTGCAACAGTTGGGGCCTCTTGGTCGGATATAGGATAGGCTTCAGGCCCCTTAGTGAAGTAGTCCATGACAACCAGGATGTTGTTGTTGCCATCTGAATGATCTCGGAAGTGGGCCTAAGATGTCGAAAGATATTCGTTCGAAAGGCGCTCCCACATTATACAGCTGGAGTCGTCCTCTGGTACGTTTTTTTGGACCCTTACGTGCAGTACAGGGATCACACGTGCGACACCACTTATCAACGTCACTCCTCACATTGTTCCAGTAGAAGCGCTCTCGAACTTTTTGTAAGGTCTTCATAACACCAAAATGACCACCAGTTGGACTGCCATGGAGTTCGTTTAGGACTGCCGATATTCTTGTCTTTGGGAGTATTGATTGCCACCTGAATGCTTTTCCGTCGCAAGACTCCCATTTTCGATATAAAACACCATTTCTGAGGTGCAGAGAGTCCCAAAGACTCCAGTAACGCTTCGTTGTAGGATGGAAAGAGGCGATGTCTTGCCAGCTGGGCTTTTCATCAGATGACTCTTTGAATTCCATTACTGGTCTAATTTCAGGATCAGCCAGATGATCTTTTCGGACCCTCTCGTAGCACCATGGGTCCAATTCCGATGTAGATGGCGCTATACTTAGTGGACTACTGGATATATTACGCCAAATTTCTTTTCGATTCTCGAGCAGTGTTTACTATTCTCCGATCTTCTTGAAGGGACGTGTCCATTTTCCATTGCTGATCCTTTTGGTTTCCACACAATTTTTTAGAATCGATTACACTTGCATGATGAGGATCTTCCTGATTTACTCGAAGGCAGCTACTTCTCAGATGCCCTGCTCCACCGCACCCCCAGCACTTGGTGCAGTGATCTCCCTTATTTTTTCGGGGGCAGTTACTTCTGAGATGCCCTGATTCACCACACCCCCAGCACGTGATGATACGTCTCCTCTGTTTTTGACGTTGAGTCATTAAACCTTGAATTTCATCTCTCAATTTCTCAATCTTCTTTATCCACGGAGATTCACAGGGCGCATCTGCAGGCACTCTAGCTCCTCGGATGGAATGGTGGTCCCTGAGACTAACTTAAGTGGCGGCTTCAAGTTTCAGGGCATATAACAGGGCAGATTTTAGATCTTGAACATCTGCCCTTCTTACAGATTTCTGCATTTCTTCATCTTTCAGTCCGTCCACGAAATACTCGAGGGGAATCATTTCTCATACATTTGCTGAGAAAGCTAAGTTGGCGAGCCGTTTTATTTCGAAGGCATACTCTTGCAAACTTTCTCCGGTTTTCTGGATTCTTGTTTTGAACTGCCAGCGAGCGTAGTCTTTGGGGTATTTCTGTCCAAACCGAAGATCCAGAGCATTATAGAGGGAGTTCAAATTGAGCAGCTCTGTATCGGGAAGAGTCAGCAGTACTTCAGCGGCTTCTCCTCTAAGGGATGCCGCTAACTGACATGCTTTGACCCGTTCAGTCCATCCATTGGCTTCAGATATTATCGAAAATTGAATCTTGTACACCTTTCAGTTGGTCTTTCCGTCATAGGTGGACAGTTTCACTGATACTGGTGAGGCAGTCAGATGCACTGGAGAAGCTGTATCAACCTTGCTTTCATTCATCATATTCCTACAAGCTAGAAGCTTCTTTTCAAGATCTTCCCCTCTCTGTGACATAAGCTAAAATTTCTAGACACTTCTTCAATTCTTTCTTCAATTCGCTCTTTACTTTTTATTTCCATTTCCATTTTCTCTTCAACTGCTGCGATTTTCTTTTCTAAAGTATTTCTCAGCTCTTCTTGGCCTCTTTTCAAGGCATTCATGCCCTCCAACAGAGCCTTCAGTTGCTCATCCATCGCTCTTGTTATTGGCATAAAACCCCGCTTCTGACGCCAAATTGTTCCGTATATCGGGGTTCGAGGATTTTATGCAAAATGAGTCGTAAATAACAAAGCAATTCTTCAAGAGCGATGAGTATTTATTGACGAAAACCAATCCCTGAAACACAGGATTCAACAGCAAAATTCGCAGAATAAATATCAGAAGGATTTCACACCTTCAACAGAACTTAGACACAATTATCAGTATCTGAAAACACACATATATATAAGCTTATTCACAAGCACAGCCGAGCTAATCACGATCAAGGGAAGTTCACTAATCGCTAATCAAAACACTACTCGCTGGTTGAAATCAGATTTACCGTAGAGGCGGGTCTCTCTCTATTTATAGCAGAGGCCGAAATTTCTGGAAAGATGCGCTCACGTTACAGATCGTGAAATTAGTGGATTTCTCTACTAATTTCTAGAAGAATCCAGAGGGTCCCGAACTCGCCAACATGGTCGCCAAAAATGATGCTAACTTGGCTCTATCGCCAATATTTTGCCAAGTTCCCATTGAATCGCCATTATAACGTAAGGGATGGCGTTGCTTGTGAATATTACAATTTTATCATGAAATAAATATAGCATAGAGTAATATAAAGGCATTGTACATCCAAGTACAAATTATTTACATTATTTTATACAAAATTCGTAACAATATATTAAATGTAAATGTAACATTCAATTTAATCGACCCTTTCGATGACATACAAAGTTTGGATTTTGCATTTAATAGCTGCTCTCACTCTCTCTCTTTTTCAGTGCTATTTTTTTTTAAAACTGACTTTTAAATGGCGATAAACTTAAAGCCCGAAAATAGCTTTGATTGAACCGATTCGGTGGTGTGGGGATAGAAAGCTTAGTTATATATTGTTGCTATGCAGAGAGATTGTACAAAAATTATTTTTAATCTAAAATTATCTAACCATATAATCAAGTATTATTCCAATTTTTTTTTTCGAAAATTCTCCTTTGTGGCAATATTAAATTCTGAAATTATATTTTTTCAAATCTTTAGAATGGAGAACTTTTTTTTCGCTTTGTTAGGTTCCAATTAATAATATTTTTTTTCACATTTTCCCGCGATCTACTCCACTATACATGCACAAATCTACATTCCATACAAAAATCATACCATGTTTATCCATTTTTAGCCTTTGTCAGTAGATGATTTAGTATGAAGAAAGACATGCACAAGAGTAATAGGATGTGAAGATGGATAATAAAGCTCAAATGCTAGTTGTTTTAGTTGTACGGAAGACATCTGGCTTTCTATTCCACACTTCTAGTATTAAGTTTTTACAGAGGGATTAATCTAAGCATGATTCGACATTGGATAAGATATCAACTTGTCGATAGGTTTTCATGTATCCACAAATTTACGTTGCAGATTTATAGTCTGCGTTGTGGCCTCGTGGCTCACGAGATTGGTTAAGGCAAGACTGGCCTCATGGATAGTGGAGGGATGTGGGATGACGTCATTAAAAATTTTGCCAACTCTATTCTTTTTTCAGGCTATACACACATATATATATATATATATATAATCTCGTTTTCTTTCTTTTTTGTTTTGTTTCACACCTTGTATATTGTCTTTTTTTTCAATTACCAGATATTTTACTATCCTTCAAATTGTTAACTAACGGTTTAACTTAACGTGTTTCCAGTACTTTACTTTAAGTAAAAAGGGAAGTCATTTATTAAAGAGCATCTCTTCAATGCTTACCTCTCTGCGATTTTTCAATGACTTTCTTATGGAAGACAGGATCGATGGATAATTTCTGCATTCGTGTTGGAAGACTTAGAGCTCTTTCTGGTGCATGTAGGAGGGAAAACTGAAGTAAAGAATCTAAAAATGTAACCCATTCACCAGTCCAATTCAAAAGGCCTTTATTTCCTGAATGACAAAAAATAAATAAACATCAGAGTACAAATAATGATAAATTAAAAATTTTAAAAAAATATCTATAATATGTTACAAGAAATTCCAGAAAGATAAATTAGTTAAGCCTCAAGTCCCCTTAAATTGTGTGCTTGAAACAATTTTGAAAACTGACTGAAACACTTATGTAGTGAAGGGTCAGTTTGAAGCCCAGTGGCTGAGTGGTTGTGCATCCCTCTTAAGCGCCACAGGTCCGTAACTTAAGTTCCGAGCTTGGCTAGGTCGACTCAGCTTTCATCCCTTTAGTGGGTCGATCAATGAGTACCAAGCTTGCTTGGGAACTGGGGGTCTCGTGTCAGACCACTTGACCGAAACATCTGTACATGCTCCCCAGCGTCTAAGGTCACGTAAATTGAGATAGGCACAGTAAACCTCGATACTCATGGGCCGTTGTGCCACTGAGTTCTGTTCAAAATAATCAGTTTTTTTTCGGGTTGCAATCAATGGAAGTGTTCATGCAGATAATTTTCATGTGGGTGGTTGTGTAAAAGAAACTTCAACAGTAAAATGTTTCGGTACTTTTCCAATTCGCAGTTTCCAATCTCGCCAGGTAGACTTTATGGGCGACAATACACAGTATACATATATAAAAAAATGTTAGTTACACCACTGTTAAAAATTGTTAACACTTTAAGAAATTCAATTTCGATGACATAAACCATTTCTTATGCTCTTAATTTGAACTCACCACAATTACAAATAGTTCTAATGATTATGATAATTTTCATATTAAAACAGAAATTGCCACATCGTTATAGTAGATTTAAAATGTTTGTATAAGTGATTTTTTAAATGTAACGATTTCATATTTTTAACGTTTTTCTTTCAACTGTTTATATTTTTATACGGAACATTTTGGACTTTCTGTGTTAGATATATATTTCGCTTAACATTGCAACCTTGCTGAATAAAAATTCCCATGCTATTAGGGAGTAATGGAATCAGATACAAATGCAGGCGATAAATAGCCAAATGTTGCGGCAGATCACTGACGAAATGTCACAAACTGCAATACTCTGCTTTTTTTTAAAATTCTGCTGCTGTAGAAATTATTTGCTTAACTTATAGAATACTTCTTGTATCAACGATTCCGATCAATGCGTATCCAGAATCTTACAGCCATGCATCTCATGAATTAGCTGCTTAATCACGGAATGTGGGGGATAAAATAAAGCCTCGAAATGAAAGCTTTCCATCGCAAAAAATCTTACAGCTTAATTTTGTAAAGTTATCGTCATTAGGATTGTTCAGATTAATTACATTTACTAATGTAGTAACGTGTTCTTAAGTTATTTTATGTACTTTTGCATTACTTTTCTTCATTCTTTATTGCCATTTTAAGGAACTACGACTAGAGTTGCATGTTTTATCTTCGAATTCCAATTTCATTTGCTTTATTTTCTTTGAGACACATTTAAAAATATTTTAAGAAGAATTATGCACACAAGATACTAGAAAAAATAATTCAAAAATACCTTCCATATCAGCTCCAATAATTACTTGAAAATTAGGGCCATATTCGTATCCTCTCAGCTTCAATTCCTTGTATACGTCATTTGCGTCCAATGGCAGGCTTTTGACATCCTCCTCCTTACAACACTGAGCCAAATCTTTCTTTTCAATTTCTTGAAGGACATTGACACGCCCCGTGCACACAATCGAGTTTCCTTCACTGATTTCGAACTTTCTTTCAATGTAACTGATGTACACAACAAATGATAACTTTTCTAAAATAAAGTAAATCAATTAAAAGGCGTGTATACTTACTTATTCAGTAGAACTTAATTACTTCATAATTACGTAATTAGTACTTAATTTTCACAAAAAAAATCCTCGAACAAAGGAATTTTTTAGCCATCAACGAACCAAATGTATAACCAACTCACTCCTCACTCCTCCTGAGATCTCTCAAACTATTATACCTAACAACTTGACATTTGATAAACATTTTTCTTTTGTTGAGTAGAGAAACGATATGAATGTGTTTTATGAAAATCTTCTCCCAAGGGTTGTGACAACAGGATAAGAGAGCATTTTACGTAAAGTTTTTTGTTTCTTAATTATTAGGCATATAAACACATAACTTGCATTGAATAGAAATCTTGTAACAACGGTTCTTTTAAAAATTGACTGCAAAAGGAAAAATGGTGAAGGGAGGGGGTTGAAAAGATTTTTAAAAAAATGTAATTTTAAACAATTTTTTTCCTTAATTATTAGACCCACAGACTTTGTGACGGGTGCTTACGCGTTTCACTAACCTTCTCTCATAAACTTTTTAAATTGTATTTATTTTGACCAATCCCCACTGAGAGCTGAAAGTGTGACTTATGCAAATAAGATAGTTTCGGGTTTAGCGAGTTCGAAAGAGATATAAAAGGGAGAAATGAAATGAAGAGTTGAGGATGACTAAGCGGTTTGATAGAGTAGAACTCCGTGTTTGGGATTAAAAAGTAAACTACGTGGTTGCTTAAGAAGGTGTTTCTAAGAGTTTAGTTTAATGAAGTGAAGTTTGATAGTGGGAAGAAGATTATTGAAAAAGATTCATTAACTTGGTTCAAACGTAATTGAAGATATCTTGGATTGCAGCCTCTTCATAAATTCTACTCGTTTCCAAGTTCCTTCCGAAGAAGATTCCAGGTCTGTAATTTTTGTAGTTTAGATTTAAATGTGTAGTTTGATTGTACGTGTTATGCCCCTCGTGATATCAGTTAGTATTCCGTCGTCCATAATTGAATTCTGATAGCACTCCATGATAATTTATTGTTCTTAAAGTTGATTATTAATTGTGAATTTCTATCCTAAGGAAATAATAAATAAGTGATTTATTATTTGAGTAGTCATTAATTATGAATCCTACATATCCAAACATAGATAATATGCAAAGGGTAACTAATAACTCTGGGGGTAGTGGGAGAGTACGACACTGGCGCCCAAACGAAATACCGGAATTAAGAGCAGGTGCAGGATTTAGAGTTTTGCCGGAGTTATTTTTTTCGGGTAAAGAAAATGTGTCTGAGTTTATAAATAATATCGATGACAATATAGCTTACTATGAAATACCGGCGAATCTATCGTGTGCATATTTAAAAGGTCATTTAATTGGGAGAGCGTTAGAATGGTTTGAGGTCATCGGCTTCGAGTGTGTAAATGAAGAAGCGACTGCATTTGCAACACTTAAAAAGAAATTATCAGATAGTTTTCCGGTAATACGGAATAAATCAGAGCTAGAAGCTCAGTTTTTTTCGTCAAAACAACGGAGAGGTCAAGCCCCGTCAGACTTTATTTTTCAGCTGTTAAAAATACATAAAACCTTGGAATTAAATTATGATGAGATAAAATTGATCGATCACATAGTAAGGCGACTAGAACCCCAAATAATGGATTATTTAGAAGTTCGAAACCCCACAACGAAAACTCAATTGATAGAGTTGGTAGACCGGTATGAGGAACGTTATAACTGCAGGGAAAACCAGGGTTCGAGTAATAATTTTGCTAGACGAAGTTGGGATGTGAGTAGGAATCCTGAGGAAAGAAGGAATAATAGAAATTGGAGAGATACTGGGGTCGGAAATAGTCAAAATGATCAAAGAGGACTAGGCAGGGGTGCGAATAATTTTTCTCGTCGTAATTATCAATATCAAGGATTCGAGGGTGGAAATCGATACAATCAGCCAAATCAGAGAACAGACCGGTATCAGAACCGTAGGATGGTGGTTAGGAAGGGTCCTAATGATGATTCAGCAAAACAGAATTGGAGGCGTGTTGATTGCAACAGCGAAAGGCAAAGAAATGCCAATTTAAACTTCTAAGCGATAGGGTTGCGGGAGGTAAACGATCGCTAGTTAAGTCAAATCCTCCTAGTAAAATTAAAATTAATTCATTGCGATTATCACCAGTTGAACTTCCGTATGTGCCGATTTTGTTGCATGATATTTTTTTAAAAGCGCTCTGGGATACAGGTGCGGAAAAGTCATTTATTTCAGAAAAAACGTACTGGTCATATTTTTCTTTCTGTCCTATAAAAAAATCGTTAGCTGAAGTAGTTACAGCTCAAGGGTCACAGTGCAAAAATTTAGGCACAGTTGAGTTGAAAATTAAAATAAGAGAATTTTCGAAATTATGGAAATTTCATGTGATTGCTGAGATGCAATATCCATGCATCCTGGGTGTTGATTTCATGTCACACGCGAAAATTAGTTTTGATTTCCTGTCTAAATCGTTAATCATTCCGGATTCGCAAACGGAAAAAGTGGCAATTTTGGACGAATCGGTTCAAATAAATTTATCTAACGCTAAGTTAAATTCAAAACAAAAGCAAGAATTGCAGATTTTGTTTAAAGAATTTCATGGGTTGTTTTCGCTTAAGCCTGGTCTAACACATGTATTTTGTCATGAAATTGACACGGGGGATAGTCCTCCTGTTTTTTCGAGACTTTATCGCTATGACAGGGTCAAACAGGGTATAATCGACTACCATGTTCAGAAGATGTTGGGTGATGGAACAATAGTTCCAACAACATCGCCCTACGCGTCTCCAGTTGTTTTATGTCGGAAGAAAAACGGGTTGCCGTTAGATGACCCAGAAGCTTATAGGTTTGCAATAGATTATAGGAAGTTAAATGCGGTCACGAGATATCCGCGATATCCGCTACCAATAATTGATGATTTGATCACTAATATTCCGCACACCGAAATTATGACATCACTTGATTTACGCAGCGGATACTTTCAGATGGCAGTAGACCCCAAAGATGTGCATAAGACGGCGTTTGTTACAAAAAATGGTACTTTTGCATTTACTCGCATGCCATTTAGCCTTTCGGGGGCAGCTCCAAATTTTCAAAGGGCCATTGAGATGATCCTCAGGCCAGTCCTCGGCCGTTTTGCCCATTGTTATATGGATGACGTGATCATCGCGTCTCCATCTTTTGAAAGCCATGTAGAACACTTACGGGAAGTATTCAGATTATTGCAGGAGGCTGGTTTGACATTGAATCGCGAGAAATGTCATTTCGCGAGGGAACAATTACGTTATTTAGGTTTAGTTATTAATAAAGAAGGAGTTAAAACAGATGAGGAAAAGGTAAAAGCAATTATTGAAATGAAGCCTCCGAAAACGGCAAAACAAATAGCAAAATTTTTAGGAATGACGGGTTGGTATCAAAAGTTTATTAAAAACTACGCAGACATGTGTGAACACTTATATAATTTAAAATGAAAAAACTCTGAGTTCCGTTGGTCGGAATCAGCACAGGAAGCCTTTGATCGTATTAACAAAGCACTGACAGAAGCTCCAGTGTTACAATTACCAGATTTTTCCCAGCCTTTTGAACTCTATACGGATGCGAGCACAGTGGGGGTAGGAGCAGTATTGACACAGAATAATAGGCCTATAGCGTTTGCATCGAGAATTTTAAACCGAGCAGAAAGGAATTATACTGTGACGGAACGTGAATGTTTAGCTGTCATATGGGCATTAAATAAATATCGCACGTTTTTCGGATCCTTGCCGGTTAAAGTGATAACAGACCATGCCGCACTTACCAAATTAACGAAGGGAAAGAATTTGTCGTCTAGAATGATAAGGTGGACGCTTAAGTTGGCAAATTTTAATGTAGAATGGGAACATCGCCCAGGTACGCAAAATTTAGTGGCTGATATGTTGTCTAGAAACCCGTTAGAAAGTAATGAGGAACCAAAAGTGTCTTGTGCGGTGATTAGATCGTTAGTATTATCTTCTAGAGAACAGTTAAGAGAGGAACAGAGAAATGACCCAGAGCTAGGGCATATAATGAGGTTTTTGGAAAATCCGGACGATAGTTCTGTTAATGAATCGATCTGCAGAAATTGGTCCAATGACTTTAAAATCGTTGACGGTTTGCTATATTATGCAAAGTATACAACCACACTAGGTGAATTAAGGGTATTTATACCCAAAACATTACGTAAAGATGTTATGCGAGAATTTCATGACTCGCCTATGGCAGGTCATTTAGGCAAAAAGAAAACCTACTTAAAATTAAAGGACGCGTGTTATTTTCCGTACATGAGGAAATACATTTATAAATATGTAGCAACCTGCGACCAATGCCAAAAAATTAATTATAAAAACGGATTACCAGCTGGTCAATTAATTCCATAATAACGAATTTTCCGAATGAAATCGTGTCTTTAGATTTGTTAGGCCCATACCCTGCAACTAGTCCAGAACGCTATAGATTTATTTTAGTAATTACAGATAATTTTTCTAAATGGGTTGAAATAGTTCCCTTAAGGAAAGCTTCGGCTAAAGCAATTGCCAATGCATTTTTTGAGAATTATATTGCGCGTTATGGAGCTCCTGTTAAATTAGTCACAGACAACGGCCCCCAAATGATATCCGAAGTTTTTGAGCAAGTATTTCGCAGATTGCACATAAAACACGTTAAAACTGTGGTATATCGTCCACAAGCTAATCAAACAGAAAGAGTTAATCGCACTCTTTTAAAAATGATTTCGAGTTTTGTCGCGGATAATCACACTAACTGGGATCAATTTCTGCAAGAGTTCGGTTATGCGATTAGGACAGCAGTACATGAGACAACGGGTAAAACACCGGCGGAATTATTTTTAGGTCGAAATTTAATCACCCCTTTTCAGAAATTAGTTATGGTAACTGATGGATCAGATTTAGTTTGTGGGAACATAGAAAGGTTGTTTGAGGAGGCTAGAGTTCATACAAAGCGCCAGCAAGAGAAGTGGGCGAAATATTATAATAAAAAGAGGCGTGAAAATAATGTGAAAGTTGGTGATCTAGTATTAGTTCAAACTCACCCGTTAAGTTCAAAATGTAAAAAAATAGTAGGTAAATTTATGCCAAAGTTTGAAGGCCCATATAAAGTTCTGAGTGTAAAAAAATAA
>BMAO01003042.1:0-84361 GCA_019973975.1 Trichonephila clavata
AAAAACAAAAAAGAAACGAGCCTTACAGTAGTCGCATACGATGTGTAACATCTGACATGTTATCGTGATAAATTCTCAATAGCAACTTAAATCCTGAAAAAAATGAATCGAGTAGATTGGAAATAATTTTCTATAAAATAATTATATCTTTAATGAAAATTTTATTTAATTAACACAAGGAGTAATGCAATTTTTTTAAATCAAAAATAATTATTCTTGTTCAATTTGGGGAAGAGCGGTAATGATAATTTATGATAAATAAAATATGACACATATACTTGTGTTTTCAAAGTATTTAAAAACCGCTGAAAAATAGCGTCAATAACAGTACTACTGTTAGTTGTCGAAACATTTCGATTTGTGTTCATTTCGAGCTTGAATTCATCATTCAAAAAAGCTATGAGTGGCTCGGCTTCTAGCAAACTGAGTTAACTTTAAAATCACACTCAAAATCATGGAAAGCGAGTGATAGTTTTTTTTAAAAAGAGCAGAACACCTTCGGTATATAGTAAAAGTAAAAATGTAGGAAATCTTTAATTTTTTGAACCGTTTGATTCGGAGAAATGTATACGACCACCGAAATCACTGTTTGTCCATTTTCAAATAAGCATTTTGCCGCACATATGTCCCCAATACCTTGGCTAACAATACCCAGTCCCCTTGTTTGATGATAAGTAATATCCATATGAGGAGCCACAACATGTGAGGTGTTCTGTTTGCGATAGATCGCAACACCAACTGCTCTGTGGCCCGGTCGTTTAAATTGTACACAACAATCGAAGTCAGGTATCGAAGCACGTTGGTCACTGTCCAACTACGGCTCTGCCTAAAGGACTTAGCTTCTTTGATCCTAAAGTGAGAAAACAAAAACAAAGATCCCACGGCCTAGACCGCAGGGGGTGGGGGATGGGGGTGACCCTCCCGAATGAAGGAGAAAAAACTTCACTGAATAGCGCGCGCTTCCCCAACTTCCTGTTACGCATTTCCGTCCCTTTTCACGAAATCACTCCCACAAATCTCCAGCAATCGAGAGGAAAGATGTTACACATCAATAAGCATTCGTCTCGACGGTCTTTGAAAGGGATGTGTAATTCGCCTAATATACCAAAGGGTGAGTCAAAGCGCTGACCAACTATATTAAGGTATCCGACTACTTCGACAACTTTTTTTTAAAAAAATAGAGATATGGAGATTTTTTTTGTTGCTTTTAGATTTTTTTTAGTACATTTTAAGAAAAATATGCTAAAATTAAGTATAGAATAATAAATTATTATTTCTAAAATGGCTAAAATTCGACACAAAATAAGATAAACGCGGCCCATTCTGTGCCAAAAGTTTCTGAGCAGATTTTCAATTCTGTTGTGTTGCTATGTTATCCATTTTTAAATTACTTTGAGGATAAGAGATATTTTAATTTTTACAAAAACTACAGCACTTTATCTTAGTTATTCAATGGAATTGCTTAAAGAAACAGTGATTATATTCACATAGAGGGCTGTAAATTTTGTAATAAAACAGTGATTGATAAATTGGAAGGTTAAAATACTTCCACTATTGTACAGAACATACACAAAAAATTCCAGTTAATTATTTTCAAAATTTTTTAGCAATCGCTGGCCCTGTTTGTGTATTTTCAAAAAAATACATTTCGAGTAAAACGCGTTTTAAATTATGACGTCTTGCTTAAAGTAATGGCATCTGCTTTGACTCAAATGCTTGTAGTTTTTGTTCTAGTGAACGGAAAATAATTAACTTGGTATTTTTATAAAGCTAATAAGATGGCCTATAAAATAAAATTACAAAAAAATTGTCCCTTTTTGGCAAAATTCACAATTATAGGGTAGTCGGATACCTTAAAGGATATTGGAATTTTATTTTGATTTTGACTTACGTCGCTCTGTAAAGCCACCCGATAGCTATTGACAATGGACTTCGTAGTATTGAGTCATAGTTATGTGGCAATTGATTGATGGATTGATAATCAATTTGAAGCTACGTTAGAGGTATTGGTGATGAACTTCATAATTTTGAGCTTCAGTCAAATGAGGAGAACGACTCCTGAGCTTGCATCCTACTCTAAACTTCCGCATTGCACCAACATGAGGACTTTGAGCCTCGACATATTTAACGTACACACAACGGGTGTTCAGTAACAAGTAGCATTAGGTTTCGAACTCGTGACTCTTCAACGCCGGCCACGAGTTCCCGATGATGACCACTCGGTTACCGCGGCCACCAAAGGGAACTGAGATCTTTGTATATATTTGTCTGTTTCCATGAGAGCAAATAAATTTTTAATGCAGTGGCGTGCACAGACCTCTCTTATGAGGTTGTGACGTTTGAAACAAATAAAGGTAGCGTGATTTGATAAATAAAAATTCAGTGTAATTAAGTCACAGCTATTATTGACATTAATTTACAACTTAATACAGTTAGATTATTTTAAAAGTCCCAATTTCTATTACTTTGTGAGGGAAGAGTCTTGTGGTGATCGTTCACCACGAAGTTTTCGCTGAAACTCCATTTGCTCTCTCGGCCCCCTCTCTAAGGTTCGGGGTTGACCGCCGTCGGCGTCTTTTCTTCTCGTTACATCCAACCGTGGGTGGAATGGGCTTCTCCTCGTGTCAAAGGTTGCCGGGGCTAACCAAGACGCGTTCGCGCAATATATTAACGACTGCAGGTCTTTTGCACGTGTGGTGATCAATTCTCCTAAAAAACTGATTCAGTCGTGTGGCGGGAAGTCGCAGGTGTCCAAGAACTCAAAGCTGTTACGTTACAAGATCTGGAAGAGATTTACATTCTATGAAAACACACAGATGAAAGCTCCAAGGGTAAAAATGGTAACAATTAAAAATGTGTTGATCTAATGGAGGTGACAACTTCCTTGTGTACACCACTGTTTTAATTAGAGAAAATTGTGTTTTCTTAGAATGTTTCAAAAACTGAAGGTTATGCATCATGCAAGCAGGGAACGTCTTAAGACTTCATGAGGGCATATGCAAAAGCATTGCCACCTATGACTAGTGCCGAATTAAGCTCATTTCGGGTCTGGGCAGAAGTCTACAGACCCCTTTAGCACTGGCGGATCGAAATTTATAATCAGAGAATCTGGTTAAGTTCAGCTTATCCTGGCCCTTCCAGACCCTTGGGTGCCCAATGGATAAACCAGCACTGCCTATGACCCTTAAAATTAGTACATAACATACATTATCAAATACACGGACGTATGGAAACCCGTAACAAATAAATGTGCGTGACTCAAGAGTCTCAGAAACATAGCACAAACTTACTGCCACCTTTAAACTGAGTAATGATGGCGCATGGCGGTGGGCCCAGGCCCAGGCATGGACGACAGCCATTACATAATTATTTAGTCTTACCGCTGTTGCCAATTGGCGTTTTGTGCGAAATTCCCAGTTTTTCGGAGAATATGTCTGGGAATAACATTAGACCATAAAAATCATTTGGATCATGATCTTATTGAGGTCGCGTCGGGTACGAGACGAGGCCCTGGATTCAGTTGGGCCATGCCTTTAGACGTCTATTCTTATAAAACTACATGGGCTTATTTTAATATTCATTGTTTTCATGCTCTTTAACGCAGTGATGAAACACCCCTCTTTGCTTCCTTCTTAAATTCTATGTCTGGTGACACAAATATGCCGTTTCCTGCCTCTCCGTCATTTCCATCGTGCTTCCTCGGACGGCACGGGTTATTAAACTCCCTTCCGATCGGCCTCGCATTCGTAATGATTCGGGCGTCTCCTTTTACGAGTGCCACCGCCGATCGGGTGCGAAACGTTCCCGCACAGTCGTTTTGCCCCAAAAAAGAAAAGGAATCGGCCCACAACTTAACGACTCACAGTCTATTAACAGTTTACGATCCGTCGCATACAGAACCCGATCCATGCATTACGTGGAGCGAATCTCTCTCTCCCTTTTTTTCATTCTCCTCTTCTTTTTCCTCCCCCGCCCCCTCTCTCTCCCATTGAGAGTCGCGAAGTTTTGAAGTGATTTGGGTGGGAGAGAGAGAGGGGGAGGCAGTCCGAACTCCGGAAGATTTATTCCGAAGAGAGAGGCTGGGGAGGGGAGGCAGGCTCTCTCCCCACGTCTAACGAGCGTCCCAGCTGCGGCCATGTAACCTCCACTGCCAATTTAACGCCTTCCTTTCTATCTCTCCGACGATCGGTGGAGTTAGGGTTGCTCGTGATGGAAGGAAAAAGGAAACGAGATAGGTTGGCGATCGCCAAGCGGCCGAGGCCGATTGGAGTGGCGGAAACGTTGGAGATAGGGAAAAATTAGAATATTTCGTTTCTGCGAAAGAGAAATTTATAAAGGAAATATACTTGTCATTAAAGGGAAGATATTGAATATTTATAAGATAAATTTCAACTTCGCAAACGTTAACAAAATTTTTCATATCGTTAGAAATAAAAGAAAAAAATTCGCTTGATCGGTTTTTTTTTACTTTGTGCTGAAGCAGAAGTTTTTAGCCAGAGCAGTGATTCCCAAAGTGGTCCCGCAGGAGTCTATGACAACCTGCAAGGGGTTCACGCTAGCGAAAAAATAATTTGGGGGTCCATGAGGTGCAAATGGAGGTTTACGATAGTGGCTGTCATTAAACCAAATCATAACTTTAATTTTTAAAGAAAATTCAATCAAATGGAAACCACATTATACCTATTTAACAGATTTATTTGCTAAATTTAATGAGGTTGATTTTCAGTTTCAAGATGACAGCATAAATTTTATTAAAACGAGAACTATAATTTTAGCGTTTAGGTTGTCATCGGCTAATGTTAAAGAATAAGACCCAAATTCGGAATATTTTTTCATATATAACAGTATTCAAACATTAATATTATATTCTGGCTTCACTATCCTGTACAGAATCATTTATTTTGTTATATTACTCCTTTTTATCCGAGTTGACGCATTTATTCTTTTTTAATGTGTTTCGCAATTTTTCTCCTTTTTCGTAATGTTAAATTGGCTATCCCTTTATATTTTAAAAGGAAAAACTCATTATTTATGAAATATTTTGAAATTTTAAAAACATTGTTTTATAAACAAATACTTGAGTTACAATGTCACAAGTTTTTATAAAAATTGAGGCATTTTTTTCTATCCGAAAATGTAATTCGCGTTAAGTTCTCGAACAGCCTTAAGCAAAATGAGTATAATACTGGACGTCACGAATTTTCCCAATTTCTCAATTGGACAGACAATGTACCAGGAAAATGATGTTTTTATCTACGTTCAACATTTAAATACCCTTTATTTATATTTTGAAACTAGGTTCGAAATTGCTTTTGGTAATTACCGTTGAAGGCAATTAATTCATATGGTCCCATTACGGAAAAAAAACAAAGATCATATTACAAAAGGAACTGATCAGAATAGGCAGTAATGGAGATCTTAAAGTAAAGTTTAGAACCGAATGTCAGCAAAATTTAGGCTTTAAACAGACAGGCCTGATATTTATTCCGAATTATGGAGTATTGTGAGAAAGTGTTTAATTGCTTTTCTTAACGATAGGGAGTTTCAACGTGGTTTCCAGTCTGCAAAATAAAAAAGAAAGAAAAAAAGACTGGACACGCGCGCGCGAAACTAACCGAGGAGATTTAGGGTTAAACCTGACAATATTGACAATTCTTTCCATTATAAACATTTGTTTCTTGATCAGTTATTTCATGTATTGATTGATTTTTAATTTAAATAACATGTACTTTTTAAATTTTAAACACTACACTACAGTTCGAAATTTAAATCTTTTGAAGTAATCAGCTCTATAACAGCAGTCAAAAAGACATTTAAGTTGATAAATTAGCAAAAATTCAATATTAGGTAAGCAGGGTCTACCTCAAACCAAAAAACATGGCAAGGAGTCTATGGGACAAAAAGTTTGGGAACCTCCGATCTAGAGGATCGTGAGCTCAGATAAAGGAAATGTGAGTTAGGAGATTTTTTCCCTTTTTTTTCTAGTGACATTTAATTATGTCTTATTTTCTTTCATTCCCAAACATAATCAATGAATTACAGCAATTTTAACTTCTTCCGACTAAAAGATTCATGAAACACTACCATTAACAGGGGCGGCTCTAGGGCCAGACGACCCCTGCCCGGGGCGGCAAGTTTTAAGGGCGGTATTTGGATTAAATTTGAAAAATATTTTTTGGTTACAAAAAATTGTATGTATCTTCTGAAATGTTATTGGGTATTAATTTGGAATTTCATTTAAAGTATCTTATTTCCCTATTTTGTACTCTGTATGTTTAATATAAGTTTTCTTTTATGTTGAAACTTTTTTTTCCCAATGGGGTTGCGTATTGGTATTTTTTTTTACCTTTACATGCCTAGTTCATTCCCCAGGAGCTGGTATCACTTTTTAGTGTGGCACCGTATAGGTGATACCAATTGCCGCAAGTAATTTTGACGCCCAGTTTTCTCCCCATATGGAGGTACCTTAGCTCTGGCGATGCAAAATTGAACTTCGGAATTTAATTTTGCCGAGAGCACCCAAGCCAAACAAGTACTTCGGGGAATTTTTTTTATATGCCGCATAATCATACGATATGGTCGCTGTTGATTTTCTGCATCACGAAAATCCACCGACTTAGGCCGGGGTCGAACCCGCAACCTTGAGTGCAGAAGGTCAAAGACAAACGAACTACGCCCCCCAGTCAGCTTTATTTTGAAACTTGAAGGGGGTTAGAAGCGGGAGTATATGTTAAATTACAAAATTTGATATGTTTACACATCTTCTCTTATCTCATCCCTCTGGGGATATTTTAAGATTTTAATGATTATGATACATTTGACGACAGACTGCCTATCTGTCCCAGTAAAGTTGAGGAAATTGTTGATTTGTTGGAGCCAATGCATAGCGATTCTATTGCAGAAATTGATACTGAATTTCCAATCAAAACTGTTACATTTTCTAATGTTTTTCATTATTTTGAAACTGAAAAATATACTTTTTACGCAGTAACGCAGCATTTTATTTTGGGTACAAAGTTGATAAAAAAAAAACTCTTTCGAGTCAGGAATTAAAAAGATTGTCTAACACCCACCAGTCAGCATTTTAAAATTTCCAATTAAATGAGGCGAATAATTCACTCATAGTATTTTTAACTGTTGAGTAAAAAGTGTGTAATTTCCAACTGTGGATATTTTTTGTGTTTTATAGAATTTCCAAAGGTCAAAAAATTTGCATTTTGTTTGGATCCCAATATAACGAATAATCTCGAAGGAACAAAATATTCGGTCTCGATGATTTCTTTAAATCGGGGTTCGACTCAATTATCGAAAATAAACTGCATACAATTTTGATAATTAAACAATTGTAAATAATTTGAAAGTAAAAAAAAGCGCTTAATTATTCTCTTTCTATTAACATATAATTTAATTCACACGTAATCAGCCTATAGAACTGAAAACCGAAAATAAAAGCTGCACAAAAGACAAATATTGGAGCTAAGTTCACTTCCGCCAATCAACTCATCATGGGCGGGAAATGGAAAATATTGTTTTTGTATTGATCTCAATATTTTTTGATATAAGAAAGAATAACTACAAAATCTTCATTCCTAATAAGGAGAAAAATCTATAGTGATAGTAAATCTATAATAAAAGTGATTATTCAAAAAATAATGTTGGATTTGTGAGTCTAGTCACATACAACCTGATACAATTACCAAATAGAGTGGCGCACACAAGGGGGAGGGGTCCTGGGGGTCTGGATGCCTCCTAAAGCCCTTGAGTTTTTTTCAATTGATGATAATCTTATATATATATATATATATAACGTAAAATTTAATGAAGTACTTGTAATTAACAATTGATTTTATTAATTAATGCTAATTAATTATTCAGTAATTTATTTTTCGCTGTTTTTTTGTTTACAAAATCGACAAAATCAGAAGAAACAATTGGTGTTGTCTTGAAGTATGATATAAGTTGGAGGACTTTTGATCGTGCACCCCCCCCCGCACACACACACTTGAAAAAATTTTGTGTGCGCTACTGACCAAATATGACAGATAGTTCCCGTCTTCATTGCGTGTTTAAAAGTAAGAAATTACTAAAAAGTGGTTGATTCTAATAACTATTAATTTTACAATAAATGTACGAAAAATTTCAATCTCTGAAAAGGGACAATCTTGTGTGCAACATTTGTAACCCTGGGCTATCCGCGTCGTTTAACATCTCTAACTCGGGTTTTCTTCCATCCAGCCAAATTAGCATTTTGAGCTAGAATAAGGCCTCAATATAAGAGAATGTCGCTAACGAAGAGTATATAAATAGTCAGCAGATAGATGACATACAGGAATATAGTGTAGATGTGCTTATGAATGATATTGCCATATTGATTCATGCCAAAGGCATAATATCATATCCATTTTTGCAACTCAAGGTTACAGAGATTTTATAATTGTTAAGTCCACGGGGTTGCATTTTATTCAGATCAGATAAGTACAAAATTAATTCTTACCCTTTAGCTTGTATTATTTGCATTTCACGTAGTTATTTTTAGCGTGCGATTTAATAAAAGATAATACTGTAATTTCTTGTTGGGGATCATTTCGAGTTTGATTCAATGGCATCTCCAACCATACTGCGTTTGAATCCTCCCGGAATCTTAATAATGAGCGAAATTTTCACCTCAACCAACATAAGGAGAAGGGGAATTATGAGAAACAATACTTGCCTCGATATCATTTTGGGTTTTCCAGAGTGATGCTCCTACATTAAAAAATAAATACATTCGAAGTTAGAGGTTATATTTCCAATTTTAAAGATGCAACTTCACAAATTGCGATTTTAAACCCTTAACTGCCAGTTTAAATTTATGTGATTCGCTCCTCAATGCCACCGTATTTGGAATAGACGTGCGTATGCAGTATATCGGAGTGGCCGCGGTAACCAAGTGGTCTAGGCATCGATCGTGGCTAGCATGTCATGAGTTCTATACCAGTACCACTGAAGACCCGCCGTGTAGGGGAGCGATGCACGTAAAATCTGTCGAGAGCTCAAACGTCCACCCGTTGGTGTGGTGTGGTAGTTAGGAGAGGGGGGTGCCAGCTCAGGTGTCGTCCGCGTCACTTGACCATGGTTCAAAATTACGCGGACCGTCCCCAAAAGCCCTCGTGTAGCTGAACAGTGGGACGTTAATATTCACTCACTCACTCACGCGGTATATCAGAAGAACAAGAAAAAGCCCAAATAAGCAATTTTTTCCTTTTCAATTTTGACATAAATAAATCCTTTTCAAATCCTGCAATGGTCATTCTCTTGCATTTCAAAGCCTTTGGGATAGTTTTTACTGATAGTAGCGCCAAGAAAAGAATAGAATTTCAGAAAGACGTACATACACGTCCGAGGCACTTAACACACTGATTGTGCGAGACGGATATATACACCGACGGCAGTTAAGTTAGTAAAAAAATTAAATAAATTCATTCCACAAGAGAATACAATCAAGACAAGTTCGAAGAGAATAGAATAAACAAATGTATATAACAATAGCATTCATTTGTATAAACCGAAATATTTTTTCCAAGCTTATAATTCATTCCTTACCGTTATACAAAGACAGTTTTGAACCAGAAGCAGGGGGGGGGGGGGGGAGTGTTCAATTTTTCCAGAGATCCGAAGCAAAGATTAAAGTGAGTTTCTCGTGAAACTGAAACTAATGTTTATCCATCCCTCCCGTCTACAAACTAATCAGCGAAGCAATCAAGATATAATTAAGACGAATTTGCGCGGGGATACGAGGTTGGAGGAGCCATTTCCTGGGAAGATTCATCCTACCTGAAATTAAATTAGGCGCGATTTTCCCGGATTAAAGCAAATAGCCTTCGATAGGTGGACTGCAAACAAAGGATTCCTCTTACACCGATCATCTTTTGATGCTTTATATTACGATGGGATAGTTGAGTCTAAATAGATGTATTAAGAGGACGTAAGAATATATGTGCTTTTTTTTAAATATTTTATATTTTTACAAGATAATGAATTTTTCACTTAAAAGGATGTCAACTGATACTTTAAACAGTATTAAATCCATCTCGTTTTATTTTGTTCGAATAATTAGAGACAAAATGGCTCGAAATTTAAGGAATATAATCACGTTTGGTGAAAAATTAGGTTAGCCCCTTATCTACTGCATTATGATTTATTGCAATTTTTTCGTGTAATATTTTTTTTTGAGTCACTAGATTGAAAATTAAAGTATATACATAAATAAAACACTCAACTTTGGGAAATTTAATCTATTAGAGCTAATTAATTAAAAAGGTACTTTAACCCATTCAGGACCGTCACCATGTATATATGATCATTCAGGGAACATATGTGAGATCGCGTTTCCTCCTTTCTGATGCCCGTGATCTTATCAGTGTGATCTGAATTTGGAACATATGGAAATTAGAATGATTATAAACTATAAATTTTATCATATTTTATCACAATAAGGATTTTATATAAATTTTTTAATGGAGTTAGGAAAAATCCCCTGGTTTTGAATGGGTTTTAAAGTAGTATCATCAGTCAACAAAGATCTAAAATAGTCTCTTAATATGAAAAGACCGAATGACTTTTTTAACGCAGTTTTAAATCTTAAAAATGCTAAATAACCAAAGAACATTATTATTTTACAACACAAAAAAATGTATTTTTCAAATTTATAAAATTTTAAAAATTTACTTACTTTTTTACTCATAAAAACTGGTTTTGCACATAATTTGATAATATTCAAAAAGAGAAAAAAAAAGTTTTTTTCTACATTAATACACAAAAATAAATACATTACACATTGTGCATTTTTAATAAGGTTTCGATTTGTGATGTACCCATTTTCCTTTCCCTAATTGCCAAGAAAAAGTGGCCTAAATGGGTGGTCAAGAATCTGACCCCTGTTCTCACAACCATCCCTTAAGAGTCCAAGGGCTGAGTGTATTTCCGTTTCCCACGCATCTCGGACGACAGCGTGTCTGGGGAGGAGAGCCCCACATTATGCGCCGGAAAAGATCCCACGCTTTGAGGAGCCGACGGACGAGGGATGAAAAGAGGGCCGAAAAAGGGACGAAGAGAAACCTAGGCTTTAAAAAGCACGGCACGAGAATTTAGATGAAATTAAGAGAACCGTTAGAAGCCTCTGACTAGCGAAAGCGAGAAACAAAACCCATGATTGAAATCGGAAAGCGAAAGCAAAAAGGAGTGTGACTCCTATTGCTGATAAAAACGTGTCGGGCAAAACTTCACGAGATATTCATAAGAATGAGTATGCTTTAAATGAGCTGGACTTTACAGTGAAAGAGAGTTTTAAACGGTGTTCCCGACTGCGGAACAAAATTGTAAAATCATTGAAGTATATCTCACTTTAATAAACGTGTTTTGATAAGCTGATTCAAGTCTATACACATTACATGTTGTGGATTTTTAATGAGGTTTTGATTGGATGTTTTTCAGAGCACTGTATCCTGGGGTAGGGAATTCTGTATTTTCCGAACTTGAACTACTGCACTCTGAGTCTTATTCAGTCTCTTGATCGCCTTCTTCAGAATCTGACGAAAATTCCAGAAGATTATTTTCTGGGTCTTCTTCATCTAAAGAATCATCTATTAGTGCATCACTGCTTTCAGATGGTAGGTTCTGTAATAAATCCAAAGCCTCTTGAAGACTGAACTTCTTTTTTCCAGATATTCTAAAAAGAGGGGGGGGGGGGATTAAAGCACCTTAAAAATTTTCTATATTAGTTAAATCTCAAAGAAATTAAAATGTTAATTTTTTATGAAGAACAGATATTTCATTTAATTGTGTGGCAAAAAAGTCTCAGCTCAGGTTCAAATTTTCAAAAACGTTAAAAAAATTAAACAAAGTTAAATAAGTTAAGCCACAAAGAAATGCCAGAAAAGCATATATCTATTACATTTTAGTAATGCGCCGCAACACACGCTTTTTCGATTTTTTTATTTTTATTGTTCAATAACCACAGCTGGACTTCTGCATATCGAACTTTTTCGCATCAAAAATCTTTGTATATCGAATTTTATTTCGCGAGTCCCTGTGGTCATTTCAGAAAAAGAAAAAAAACTTTGATATATATATATATATATATATCACACTGGAAAGTATCTATGCATCGAGTTTTTTACTAGATCCGGGGGAATTTCCCTTGCCGCATCAATGATATTGCGAGATAAAAAAAAAATTTGTTTGGTTAGTTGATATATTCCTTCACTTTTCTTTTAGAAAAAGAGTGATACAATCGTTTGATATAATACTTAAGGTTTTCAGTTCGTAACAATTATTCTCTAGGATATTTTTAGACTTAATAAATGTCAATACAGTAGAACCTATTTTGTGCGGTAGATCGGGACCGCATAAAAATAACTGCACAAAAAATATTCGAAAATTTGTTAAATTCTTACATATAACAAATAATTTCGTTGAAAAATACCACAGAAAATTTTTTTCATGCTATGGAGAGGAACCGCATAAAAAAAGTCGCATTTAGAAAATACGCCAATTATTTACGAAATTTATGAGAAAGTGCTTCTATAATAAAATAAATAATTAAATTACACATGGAAATTTTTTTTTAAAATTTAGTTTCTCATTGTATACAAGAAGAGATTTCAAAATGCACATTCATAATTCACACTCTTTTTCTTGTGATGAATAAGTTTAAAATCGCTTTCGTCACTTGAAGAAGATACAATTTCAATTAATTTATTTTCTGGCGCCATAAAGTTACGGATAAGTTTTTGAGAGGAAGTTCGGTCAGTTGCTTGTAAATGTCACGACTACCAATGCAATGTCAATGCATGATCAAAATTCTTTTTGAAATTTCATACTTCTTTCGGAATTGGTATCTATTTTAAGAAAATGCTTTTCTAATTTGTTGGAAAGTCATATCCCTACATATATTTTATCCGCTCTCAAATATAATCCTGTTCTTCTTGTCCGTCTTCATAATCTATCAAATTATTGATAATATCGCTGTTGCTGAAAGTTTCGTCTTCAATCAAGCACGGGCTGCTGGCACGTTGAGAGAAAGCAACTGAACGTGCATTGTCGAGAGACTGTTTATAAAAAATTAACAGAGCGTCTTGAAGTGTATCTATGTACATTGCAGCGGCGTAACGTACACCCCCGCCTTTTTTTATATGTGGGCACCTCTGTAATGTTTTCTATGAATGTACATATATGCACTTCAAGACGCTCTATTCTTTTGTTATAAACAGTCTCCCGACAATGCACGTTCAATTGCTTTCGCTCGACACGCTAGCAGCAAGCGCTTGATTGAGGATGAAATTGTCAACAACAATAGCATTATCAATAATTTAATATATCCTGAAGATGGACAAGAAGAACCGGACTCTATGCCTGTGGATAAAATATAAATTAAGATCCATCTTTCCAACAAATCGGAAAAGCATCTTCTTAAAATAGGTACCAATTCCGAAAGGAGTTTAAAATTCCAATATAAGCTTTAATCAAGCATATCTGTTTATCGACACGTTTACAAATAACTGACCAAACGACCACCGTCTCAAAAACGTATATCACTGGATTTATGGTGCCAAAAAAATAAATCAATAAAAATTGTATCCTCAAGAGACGAAAGCGATTTTGAACCAATTCATCACAGGAAGATGCACTTTTTGGATTACGACGAGTAGCAGTTGTGATAGCGGTCGGTTTCTGCTTACATCTGAAACCTCTTGTCTACCTGTAAACCCGGCTAGATGTGTGGGAGAAACTGAATGATCCCCCCCCCACAGATATGATTTCAATCTAATCAATTTATTAATTCCAAATATCAATCAGACACAGTACAATTATAATTAAGGTAGATGATATATAGTAGATCGCGGAGGTGAGATTCTATGACACGGGGATACTACTACAGACCCTCAACTGAATCTAAGACAGCTTAAATACGCTCAAATATAACTAGTCGCCACTAATAAACTAACTTCTACTTAATCAAACTCACAATACCTGAACTTTTTATGCTTCGGATCCTACAGTGGTTAACTTGCAGGTGGTCTCTTCGGCTTGATCAATGTCGTTGGGTCCACACTCTGTAATCTTTTTCCTGGACAACTCCAAGACTTCTAATTCCACTCTCTTTCAATCTTCAACTAACAACTAACTCGCTAACTTTATGTTAACTCCTACTTGCCAACTCCAACGTGCCAACCCAACATCGACTCCAACGTGTCAACTTACAAATTTGCTAAAACAGAATTTATATAATATACTTCATTTACATTATCACGTTTCCGAACTCGATGAAAGTTGGTTGAAATAAATATTTTCCTTAAAGAGTCGTGAAGGGATTAGTAGAACCGCATATAGATCCGTCACACAATGAATTATGTACATGCATTTTGAAAACTTCTCCACGTATGCAATAAGAAATTAAATGTTTTTAGAATGTTTCCATGTGTAGTTTAATTATTCATTGTTTGGAAACACTTTCTCATGAATTTCGTATACAATTGACGTATTTTCTAAGTATGACTTATGGTCTCTCTCCACCTCATAAAATAAATTTTTTGTAGTATGTCGACAAAATTGTTTATTAAGTGTAAGTATTTATGAAATTTTCGAATATTTTTGTGTGCAGTTTCTCTATGTGGTCCCTATCTACCGGGCAAAAACAGTTTATACTATAATTGATTACATGTTAGTGAAAAATCAGAATACGTAATAATATATACTAGTGTAGGTTGTATTCCTTCCTATTCAGAAACAAAGAAAAGAATAACAATCTGAGAAATGTTACTGTGACGCTAAGTATACTTTTCAAATGGAAATCAAAACAATTTCAAGAATCATGTCATCCAGAAGAAGTAAAACTTTATGATGTCATCGTAAGGAGTAACAAGTTATTCAAGTCGTGCTCAATAAATTAACTCACCTACTTTTCTAGACCATAGGAAAAACAACAGGGATGTGAGTGGACACCTAAGTAGGTCAAGGGACATAAAAGAAACAGTCTAAGGGAGGAGGGACTTAAATAGGAGTATAAATCAATATACAGAAAGGCTTAAGGAAAAAGGGCTGAGTTTAGGAGTAAAACGACATTTGATAGAAAAGAAAACGATTGATGATTCTTAAAATGTGCTTTGTTTTTATCCCGGTTGCTTAAATTTCAATTAGCACTTTTCTACAATAGTGCGAGAGCTATTAGCGATGAATTTCGCTTTTTTGAATCATAATTAATTGACTTGGAGAACATTTCGATACCTCTTTTTACTAACTCCCATACCACACTTTTATTGAGATCGATTATTTATCAATGTCATACTTTGAAACTACACGAGGATTTTTGGTGACAAACATCATAATTTCGGGCCACAATCAAGTGATGAGAATGACCAGTGGCGTAACGAAAAATAATTGCCCCCCTCAAGGTCAGGTCTTGAGCCCTACAAGCCGGATCTTATATATATATATATATAGCTTATTTTCTCTCATTCGTCCTGAAGAACACTCTTTTCTATCAAGTGTATATATATGTGTGTATATATATACAGATGGAGGACAAAATAATCCGAACACCAGTGAAATAATGGAAAATCTTTATTAATAGGGGGTTGGACCACCCTTTGACTGAAGTACAGATTTAATGAGACGAGGGATAGATGCATAAAGGCCATGTACAATATTGAAAGGAATATTAAGCCATTCCTCCTGCAAAACGGTCTCTTATTCCGAAAGGCTGGATGGAGGTGAAAATCGGGAACGAAGTTTGGACTCCAAATATTCCCATAAATGCTCAATGATATTCAAGTCCGGAGACTGAGGGGGCCAGGTAAGATGTTCAACTTCATTGTCATGCTCTTCGAACCATGCTTGAATACATGTAGCAGTGTGGATAGGGGCGTTGTCATTTTGAAAAAGCGGTCGCTCTTCAGGGAATACAGTCTAGACAAAAGGATGGACATGATCCCCTAGAATGCTTAGATAGTGATTGAATTGGATTCTCCCATACAGAATAACAAGTGGTCCAAGATCGTGCCAAGATATCGCACCCCATGCCATAATGGTATGGAGTGCAAGCCACCCTCATGCTTCACAGTCGGTAAGATGCATTCAGAATTAAACGCTTCTCTGGGCGTTCTCCAGACATAAACGCGTTCGGTCGTTTGAAATAGGGTGAATAACGATTCATCTGACCATATTACATGTTACCATTGTTGTGGGGGCCAGCCTTTGTGATCTCTGTACCATTGGCGTTGCTAGAAAGCATTAGTTGATGTCATCAAGGGCTTATGAATTGCCACTCCGCCATAAATGTTCGCAGTATGTAATTCCTTTTGACAGTTTTTGCTGAAACGGGATCTTGGAGATGACTGTTGATTTTGAATGTTATCTCAGATAACGATTGCTTGTGCTTTCGGGCTACTATGCGCTTCAAGATCCGTGTATCCCTATCAGAAAGCTTTGAATTTTGGCCACTGTTGTGCTTTGAAGACGCTGTCTTACTCTCTTCCGTGTGCGCTGTCATAACAGCTGATATCGTACTCCTTGCAAACCCCAAAAGCTTTGCTGCTTCCGTAACCGATGCTCCACTTAAACACGCTACAACAATCATTCCTTTTTGGAACTCTGATAGGTCTGACATTTCAATTTATCACAGACAGATCGATAGACGCATACAAAGCAGGTGACTGCTGTTGAAAGACTGATACCTTCCTCTTTATGCTCACTAGGTGGCAGACATCTGTTGCAGGTGGCACGGCTGTACTGCAAGTGTGAAATACATTATACTTTTTCACAGGTGTTCGTATTATTTTGTCCTCCATCTGTATATATAAAGGATTGCCAAACCATAAAATAATGTACCTTTATACATCACGTAAAAATATTTAATATTAAACTTATAATTAAATACAAAATCAACCAGAGCCAGAGTAAAAGAAGTAAATAATGTATAACATTTATAATATTTATTAAAACGGGAAACTAACGATAGATAACCTGGTAACTTAAATAAAAACGAACACTAAGAAAGACACGAACACTGTAAAATAATTTTCGGTTAAAAATTCTTAAGATAGAAAAAAGGTATCTCTTACCTTATTCTTCATTTTTGAATCCCGGGATGAGCTTGACCTAAAGATCGATTATATTCCAGCGTAAATACTGCAACTTTCAATAAGGAGAGTTCTTTGTAAGAAGCAAAAATGATTTCATGAAAAAAGTAATAAAAAACTGATTTCATGAAAAAAGTAATAAAAAACTGATACATTCCATTATGCTTTCTTCTCATTATACTTCATTCGATTGAATACTAATAAATCTATCATCAAATAATCATTTAGAATGCTCTCTATGCTTTTCCATGTATTGTAATACTATTTTACTTGAAAAAAAGCATAACAAATGTACGTTATTTACGACTTCGCTAAATGAAATTGAAACGCATTGGGGGGGGGGGACTAAAAATGCCAATAACTTACTCTGCCGTTTCTTAAAAAGTAAATCATGTCTTTTTTTTCTCTCCCTACAGCTAATGTAATGTATCCTGTAATAATAACAGAGATGAATTTTTATATCTTCCTAGCATTTTATTTGATTCTCCGTCTGACTTTTATTTTATTTGTTAGTAATTTAGTTTTAAAAAGGAAAATTGCCTTGAAATTGCTCTCGTCGCTTTGATTATAGCATATAAAAAAATGTTTTTTTTTATTTGGCTATAGGATCAAAGATATCTAACGAGCGTATTAAAATTTTGATTATGAATGACGTTAGATCGCCAATTGGAAAATAGCTTAAAAATTTGATCTTAAAAAGTGTAAAGCGAATTTTGAGAAAATCTACGTTAAAGGTGTCAGTCAAACTTTGGGCTCCCTAGAAGTCTTGGCCCCCCGCAGTGACTGAGGACGACACCTGAACTCTCACGCTTCACTCCAAACTTTCACATCTCACCAATACGAAAATATTTACCCTCGACAGATTGAACGTGCATCAGCCTCTCTACATGATGAATCTTCAGTGGAACCAGAACTTGAAACCATGAAAAGAAGACGTCGCCCACGAGGAAGCGACTATGATAGATTCAATTTGATAGTAATGTGTTGTAGCAGCCTTTTCGATGTATCTGTAGCAACATAAATGATGACCACTGGTGAACAGACTATCTAATTCTGCAAAATAATTGAGTGAGGAAAACAGCGTTGAGCTGTGCATTTCCTTTCTTCTAACTTTCCTACATCACCAAGTGGAGCTTTCAGGCTCAATGCCCCAATACTTTGCATATTAATATTTGGTGGGATCAGGACTTTGAAACGTACTGTGATGTACCCGTTTTCCTTTCCTTAATTGCTGGGGAAAAGTGGCCTAAATGGGTGGTCAAGAATTCTGACCCCTGTTTCCACGACCATCCCTTAGAGTCCGAGGGCTGAAAACTCCTCAAGCCTGAGTGGATTTCCGTTTTCCACGCATGTCGGATGACAGCGTGTCTGGAGAGGAGAGCCTCACATTATGCGCCGGAAAGGATCCCCGTTTTGAGAAGCCAACGGACAAGGGATGAAAGAAAGCGCCGAAAAAGGGACCAGGAGAAACCTAGGCTTTACAAAGGATGGCGAGAGGAATTGCGGGGAGAACCGTTAGAGGCCTCAGGACTAGCGAAAGGAGTGGAGAGCGAGAAACGAACTTAGCTTGCCCCTACGATTGATTCCGAAAGCGAAAGCCAAAAGAACTGTGGCTCCTTTTGCAGATAAAAAGGTGTTGGATAAAATTTCAAGAGTTTCTCATGATAATGAGTATGATTTAGACGAGCAGGACTTTACAGTGAAAGAGACTTTGAAACTGTGCACCCGATTGCAAAGTAGTTGTAAAAGCATTAAGAATATCTCACTTTGATAAATGTGTTTTGACAAGCTGATTCTAGTAATTACAATACTGAGGTTCGTATTAATGGGGTTAGAGGGAAAATTGAGGTATTTCAACTTTTACTGTTGTTGTGTTATTACTGATGCTACATGTCTGATGTTGTCAGATCGAGACCCACGAAATTCATTGCGGCAAAGGGCTAAAGGCACGGTTGTCGTTATCCGTACCTTCGAACACCATGCAGATGGCAGTACGATTTGGATTCTCTCAGTTCCACCGAATTTCGTGGGAGAGCCCCCTAGAGGTGGTCAGGGGCCTCCCACCTCTTTTCCTTTCACCAAACTCACGAGAACACTTGAGGCTCGACGGCTATTTAGAGTAGCCCCACGCCGCTAAGGCACAAAACATTTACAAACATCCATGCTGTTCGGAGTTGTACTAAAAAACTCAAATGAGCAACTGGACTGTATTAAATTTTAAAGTATATTTATTGAATTGCATTAGGGGCGTATTGTCTGCGTCTCTTGCGTTAGCGTTAAGTCTTCTCCCCACTTGACCCTGAGTGGGATTACAGCCAAATATGCGTACAAGCGGAGCTTTCCTTCGCCAAGACACTTGACTACGGAACACATGCCCTTTCCGGGATTCGAGCCCAGGCCCTACGGCACAGCAGTCAGCATCACTAACCTCTGTACCGGATGGGTGACTCACATTACTTTATCTAATAACAATGGTAAATATTCTATGAGACCAAAATAAGCTTTGAATCCTAATCAATAATAGCAAAAGATTCACTTTACTCACTGAAACATCTCCCATTTACAGTCACAGGTTCAAACTTTAGGATAAGTAAACACTAGTGTAACGTAGTGATCCGAAGTTTACTTAAATGTCTAGTTAGCGAGAAGGATCACACAGCTTAAGTAAAATTACCTATTTATTTACAAATTCATAGCATAAATTGACACCTTTATAATGGATTTGTCAGCATAAAAATTTATACCTCTAACTGTCATTTACTTGTACACTTGGGCTATTTCTCGACGGTCGGAAACTGGGTATCGTGATGTCAATCGAGTTTTCGCCAGTATATTATCCGATCTATTATCGCTGGTTCCTGCTCGCAGCCTTTGCTGGTTTCGCCCTTCGCTAATCTTCGTCACCCTCTCATCCCTCTTTTTGGGTGGGCCTCTCTCATGCCCCCTACAATTTCTGATTGGAAGGAACACGGATCTACACCTGGCACTCTCAATCTTGATCCCAAACCACCATTGACTCCTCCAGGCCTGTCTGGGCCCCCTTGTCGCCAAATATCGAAAATCATATGGAGGGGTAAGAAATTGACCTGTCGTTCCGACACCGAGAATACAGTCCTTGACATTTCTTCCTCATCATAACCATTCCCTTCTGCACACGTGTAGCAAGGCCTCATGTTAGAGGGAACGAAAGAATGGACAACCGTTGAAACAGGTGCATCATCTTTCGTCTATTTTGAAGCAAAGGTCATGTGTCATGAATCTTAGTTTTGGACGTCAAAGAAGAAAAGAGGGTAATAATCAGCTGGTTAAAGACAACGCTACACCAGTCACACGAAGAGTTCCACGCGTTTTTTATATAATATAACTCGCCTCTATTCAAAAAAATACCTTTCCCTACAAATATAATCTCAATATTCTACACTTTCCCATTTCAGATCGTCTTAACTTGCACTTTTAACCTGCGTATATGACGATTCCTTCACAAGGCGAGATTTTCAAATCAATCAATCAAACATTAAAATATAGATTTTCCCAGAGGTTAGTTGAAATACGTTAGAACTCGATACAACTTAAATTCATGACGCAATCGAAAAATCGATGACTTTGAAATTCCCAACCTCTACCATAACTCCTTATTTTCCCAGTGAACCGTCACAAAATTTTTTTTGGACTTAAATTACATCAATCTATACTAATAAAAGAAAGAGTTTGTGTGTTTCAGCTATTCCGGCCAAATTAAGCAACCCAGAAGTCTGAAACTTGCCACGTAGAAGCTGTAGGTCATTATGCTATTATTCGTTTTTTTTTTTTTTTTTTTTTTTTTTTTTTTTTTTTATGAAATAAAAAACATGTGTTTCATATTAAAAAAAAAATATTGAAACTTGGCACATTGAAGCTGAAAATCATTATGCTATTAACTTCGAAGAGTTTTTTTCGATATCGCTTTAGATTTTTTTAAAATTCAATTTTTAAGCGATTTTTCAGCTAAATGGATATATGACGTCATCAAACGTGCCAAGTCTTAACTTTGCGAAAATTAATGTTCCAAGCATAGCACATTTTTTTGTAAATATATTTATTTATGTTTTTATTTATTCGTTTTTTTTAACTCTTTGTAGTGGAATTACATTCGTTTTTCGAAAAAATCGTCGTAAAAAATGTTTTTTTCTAAATTTCATTTTTTGGTTTAGCAACACAAATTGATAACAGTAGATTTTGAATGTCTTAGAATGTGAATTGTTTTTAATTCAACGTATTATATCCTTTTCCGTAATTTCAAACAAAACGGATGTGGTTTTAGAACAACTTTTTCAGACTAAATGGTCATTCTATATGGATGAAAGTGAACAATATGTGCCGTTAAAGTGTGCTGATATTCAGGCGTGATTTAGTTCTAAGCTTAACTTACTTTGGCGCCGACAACCTTCTGTGTCGTGATATCAACATCAGATGGATTGTAGCCCGCCAACGTAAGTGGGTCATACTAAAGTTTAGCCACCGAATTAAATTTTTGTATCTGTGTAATTTTTGCTTATAATTATTTCTAAAAAAACTTTTGTGGTTTGTAATAATGCATGTTGATTGCGTAATGGAATAACTACCCATCTTGCAAGGCCTAATGTTATTAAAGCTACTATTTTTATTGTTGTTTTATTCAACTGGCTACATGTGATGACCATCGTCCATGTACAGGCCTAGGCCTACCACTGTACACCATCATTACTCATTCAGTCAAAAGGCAGCAGTCGGTCGAGCCGGTTCGTGCGATTGTAAGTCATGCACATTTGTTTCGGGTTATTATTTGTACGAGGATTTGGCAACGTATGCTATGTAATGTCGACTTTTAAGAGTCGTAGATGGGGCTTACATTTTTGTAGGGGCTCAGGGCCTCAAGAAGTCTTAAGACGTCCCTGTATACATACCACAGAGTACATATCGCATGTGATTCACATAACGCCCATTAATTATTCGTATATAGACTGAACCTTTTTGTTTTGTGCGCATCTTTTTTTAATAATCCGTGTGATTGAAAACAGTGATGAAAATTATGAAAAAATCCGCCTTACAACTTATTAATCAAAATGGAAATCAGCGCTAAATCTTAGATATACTTTAACACATTTCTGCATTGTAATTATTCATCACAAAAGGAAGCTATTAAAAATAATGAAGATACTTTCGGATTGAATTATGCTCTTTTCGAAATGATTATAATTATTTTTCTTAATTTCTTGAAGGTCCATTGTGTCTATTTTTCCCACGGCGAGAAAACAACTTTTGTTTCTTTTAACAATCACCCAAATGGGCGAGTAAGTGCCAAACAATTGCAACCCTTCTTTTCACTATTCAGGCGCTTCTCGTAAACGGAGCCGAGCGAGGCGCGTTCGTCGGGGCCCGTCGCCCCCGGCCCTTGTTTACTCGAGCTGTTGCCGAAAAACGAAAAAGGAAGCGATAGGGAGCGACCTGCCGATTCTCTGCCTGCCGACTAGCGAGAACAAAAAGAAAAAAAAAGGGGGCGTACGAAGCTCTTTTTCGTTTGAAAGTCGGCTGCGTGATGCGCGTGCGAAAGAGGCCCTCCCCCCATCTCCCCGCGTGACATTCGTTCGGCGAACTGATGAGTGATGGCAGTTCTCGTCTGCCGTTCGGAGGAGAGAAAGAATTTTTTTTTTGTTCTTTTCCTTTTTCGCGTTTTAAGGGCAGGAACGGGACAGTTTCTCTTTTCTTTTCTTTCGATTTTCGAGCTTCGTTTTATGTTTTTTTTTTCAGGTTCTATTTGGCTGTTGCCCGGGTAACGATGGGGCTGGATAAAAGGGCGGGCTGCCCGCACGGATACGGTAAACAATGACACGCCGATGAGTTGGGGAAATGGGTTTTTGCTCACGACAGGGCAGTTTGAAGGGAAAAAAAAGCCAGAAGCCAATGTCCAGCTGTCTGTGAGTTGAAAGCAGTACCGATAATTACCAGCGGCTCAAGGAATGAATGGGTGAAATGGGACAGAGGCTGCGTGTCTCGCCATGAAAGTGTGGGTAAACGAGGCTTTTGGATCTCTACACAATTTTATAGTTACCCTATAAATTGAGTAGAGATCCAAAATCTTAATCTATGGAACTCCAATATTAATCACATTTTAAGTATTGATTGTCAGCATATTTTTTATAAAATAAATAATGCTTATCCGTTATTCTTTCTCGTGTTTCATAATGAGAAAGTTACAAAAAATATTCATCATATATAAACACGTTTTGTCCAGTGTTTCAAATTAATATTTCAAGTATTGTAAAGGTAAAATTGCGGCTCGAATTTAAGTTTCATCACTTAAGTCTTTTCATCTAAACACATAGGAGAAAAGTGACTCAAACACTCATCACGAGATCTCCGGAACTATAAGACCTACAGGCTTGAAATTCGGTAAGAATGTTTCTTTGTTGAGTAGGGATCCACTAAGAATAAAAAGCCGTGAGCCAAAATTGACTCCCTAGGTGAGTGGGAAAAGGTTAAGGGGCGTATAATAAATACCTCTTTGGTTTTGAACAAATGGACCCTATATTTGAAATTTGGGAGGTATGTCACCTTTATTGAATAGAGAACCACTAAAAATGGATTTTGCGAAAATCGACTCGTGGGAATGGGGTTCAAGGGGCGTAAAAGTTAATTGTATTTCCGTTTTAGAAATTAAAATCTTGTTCTTTATTAACGAAGACGCGGAAGTAATAGAAATGTTTTTTGATTACAATCTTAATTTTAATGCAAGGAATTAGATACAAATAACTTTAAAAAAAAGAGTATAAATTAAACAATACCATGAAACATCCAGTGTAACGTTTTCCGCTTCACAGCTGCAGAATCGGCTTCTCTGTATAGATAGCATTAGGCCGTCCATGCCCATACGTGCACCCCTAAAATATTGCGGGGTCCTTTCATCTGCCATCACACCGACAACCGACGGCCGTGAGAAAACGACACTTCCTGCGAGTCGGGTGTAAGAAGCGACTGCCTCCTCCGCAACAGAGTGGAAAGACAATACCCTTGGAAACACTGGAAAGGACACACACACGGTTATGTTTGTCTCTTCTTTCACAAATAATAAATCCCGTGGAATGGAAATAGTTAATAATTTGAATAACTTGTAACCAACTATACACACTGTAATTTACAGCTATAGACGTAAAAAATCAATTATTTATTTTCTTAACTGTCACGCTACCCTTCAATTTCCCCAAACGTCCCACCAGAGAAGTTTTTAACGGCCTCGACAAGTTCAAAGTGCGTTAGTACCCCTACATGGCTCACTGGGACTTGAAACCACGATTCGAACAGAAGCAAAGCCAGCTGCGAGTTCATGACCATTTGGCTTTATTAATGGGACACGTGACTATAAAACAACTTGTAGATATTTAAGGGCATGCTGTAATGTTAACTATAAATAATGCTCATAAGAGCCAATGATGCCTTTAAGATAATAGTGAATGAAATAGGACGAGTCAATACTTCTTAAGTATTTGAATTTATTATTTTTTCCCTTGTGTATGGGAAATATTGTTACGTATCATATCGAAAAATATTGCAGTTATAAAACTATTACTTAAAGTGTAACTCAGGCGCAATTTCGAATTACCGAGACAGCGGATTGTATACCCGATGAATCAGTCCTCGTGTTAATGCAACCACGGTAATACAGTAAGGCGAATCAACTAATGTGATCATTACTATCAAGTTAGGTATGTGCGCATGGCTGCTTGCGTCGTATGATTAATATATCGTTCTATCAGGAACACCAGCGCACCCTTCGTTTGATAAATTTGATATTATACGTAATGGAATAATTAAAAGTGTTGAGTTCGTTCTTATTTTTTGCTACATCCTTTAGTACACTTTTATTCCATTTTATCGACCCCTCTTCTTGCAGCAAGTCAAGTTTATTTTCTGAAATCGTTTGCGCCATAAGATTAGGAATTGAAGTGAATTGTAGATTTTATTTTTTTGTTGCTGTTTAATATTCCTCTCAGAAGAGACGATATTGTTCTTTATTTTATGCAGTTGATAAAGCAAAATTTAATTTTGAGAGAGAGAATCTGTATTTGGATTGATAGGCATTATCAAATATTTAAGTTGCTATTTGTATCTATTTTTTTCCATCTATATCTGTTTGTCTACTGTCTTCTCAAATAGAAAGGCTTACATTTACTGCATATTTCAAGCTAAGAGTTTGTCAACAAGATTGTTTGAGGGAGTGTTTATTAGCGTCGCATTTTAAAGTAACATGAGGGTTAGTGGTGGCGGACTTCGTAATTTTGAGTCTCATTCAAGTGACGAAGACGACACCTGAGCTAGCACTACCTGAGAGCTTCTGTACTACCATACCACGTTAAATACGCTTGTTTGCATAAAAGGAATAATTCTGTTTTTACTACTTACTACAATCTGATTTTTTATCCGCTTTGAAATGAATTCATTGTCAGTCTTTCTTTTGAATTCATATAAGAGAATGTATGAACATATAAAAATGAAGAACCGCAGAACACAAAGGTGTTCAGTGACTTATGAGCGAGCCGGATAATTGGCCGTAACTTCTTGGAAGGCTGCCAAAAATAAAGCATAAAATAATCCCTCAAGCAATATTTATTTTATTTAAAACTATTCAATAGAAAGGGTACCACATTTTGGGTTTTATGCATTTCTCCCAGTGTTTCTTTATTTTTTGAAGATCGTCATTCTAGAACTCAACTAATTGCATTAAAAAGCATTGTTCCAAATCTTGATTGGTATAATTTATTTTTCAAATCTTTATCCTTTCAATGGCGTTTTGAGCTCTGGAAAGTGGCTTGGGGTTAGATTGGGAGAATAGGGTCGGCAACCTTTCAGATGCGGCGTGCCACTCCAATCTACCAATATAATTCAGCGTGCCACACACTAGGACATTTTTGAAAAAAATTCGATTCAAGCGATAATGCATGCAGAGTTAGAGAATACAGGTCAAGAATATTGGTTTATATCTTTATTATATGTTAATTTTGCATCATTTAAAAATATTTCTTAAGATAAAAATATAAACAGCCCATCAAATATAATTATTTATTCAACAAAAGTATAAAAAAATTAAAGTTGTACATATATTATGTATTTTTAAACATATTTATTAAAATAAGAAAGAGACAAAATAAAATATAAGTATTTCTCCTCATTATAGTTAAATAAACCTGTAAATTAATAGTTAATGCGAGCCTAGGGCTTGCACCGCTCTACTTTCTTATCGCAGAATCAGGGGTATTAAGTGTGACTTTCAATTTTAACGCATTCTGAGCATTTAAGTACAAAATAACTTCTCTGCGGGCTCGAAATATTTTTCATATGAGGCAAGATTTTTGACTTAGATATGTAGAACCAAAATCAGAATACATGCACAATTTTCTCTCTTCAAACAATTAAATCTCTCCAGCAATTACATCCAATAATTTACAAAATAGCTGTATTCTTTCATATTTTTTAGTAATTCCGTAAATCTCCATATTCTGAAGATGTTTGTCAGGTAAGATCCATTACAAATTTATCGACTTCCATTTACTCAAAATTGACAGTACAGAGGGCCACTGAGAATTGTACCGCGTGCCACATGTGGCCATAGGTTGCCGACCCCTGGGGTAGATGTGGTAAAGTTTCACATCCACGTCATTTTAATTTTCCAACCGCATCTCGATGTGAATGAGCAGGTGCCTTGGGGGTATGGGAAGAATAATGCCTTTGTTGATCATGCCGCGCCGTTTCTCGATCAGAGCATCACACAGTTTGTTTAGAAGTGTGCTGTAATAAGCAGTAGTAATCTGACTCTCTCTCTCTTTTCCAGGTTATATGTTAAGATAACTCCACGACAGCCCCAAAGAACAAATAGCATGGCCTTATCTGTAAATTTTCTTATCTTTATGAGAGGGAACCGAGTCACTATGCTTCCCCTCTTTGCTCATGTATTTGGTTTCTTTATCATAGTGTTACGAATTTTGTGTAAAGAATATTTAAAATAGTGTAAATAATTTATATATTGATGTGCAATACGTTTATGTTGCATTTGTTTTATTTTAAAATTGAAATATTCTCAAACAACGCCGTTCCTCACATTATAATGGCGATTCACTGGAAACTTGGCGATAGAGACAAGTTGGCATCTTTTTAGGTGACCATGTTGGTGACCATCTTTGACGAGTTCGTGATCCTTTGGATTCTTCCGGAAATTAGTGGAGAAATGTGTTAATATCACGATCTATGAAGCAAGCAGATTTTCTCGAAAGATTCATGAAGTCTACAAACAGGGAGTCGCTCGCCGAAACTAGTTAGTCTGGTTTTGACCATTGAAAAGTAGTATTGATTTGGCCGTGAAGAGTCGACAGCGATTAGTTATTATTTCGGCTATTGAGTAGGACGAGCGAGTGCTTGTGAAAAATCTCTGAACATACTTATATTTTAGACACTGATAGTTGTGTCTGATCGCCGCAGGTGTGAAGGCTTTCTGCGATTTATTCTGGGAACATAGTTGCTGTATTTTAAGGATTGTTTTTCGACAATAAATTTCCCTCACTCCTGAAGAACTGTCTTGCTCTTGGCGACTGATTTGCATAAAATCCTTGAACCCCGATCTACGTAACTATATTCACAGAGTCAAATGCATCCCTAGTTACACGCATTCTCAATATCTTTTGTGTTGCTTTTGAGTGCTACGGTAATAATCAGTCATTGAAGCCCTGGTTATAGAAGCTCGGAGAAGGAGGTACTGGCTCGCCTTCATCACTTTAATTTCGACTCGAAATTTTAGAGTCCATCATCGATAGATTCAAGATACTGTAGTAGTATTGATTCAATGTATGCCAACCATAAAGTTAACATTGAACTATTCAAAAATTTCCTTTATTAAAAAAATCTTAGTTTATTGATTTAAGAAAGTTTGGGATGAAATTAATTTGAATTGTGAAGAGACAAAATGCTGCCGTAGATAAAGTAATGATGTGGTCCACCAACAACTAATTTAAGACCAAATGCTGTTTGTAAGTCACGGTCTGTGCATCCATTTTCGATATACTGGTGTCTCTAATTGCAGTGGTGCAGAAAATAATACACATGAACTGATGAATGGCTTACATTGTTCTTCCATTTGAACTTAAACTATGTCATTGTCACAAACACAATCGTATAATGGTTAGTGAAATTAAGAAGAGAGCTTTGTACTGATTACAGGAAAGGTGTATAAGGAGAAAACGAGATAAAAATAAATAAGCAGAAATATGTCATCCGATTTAATTTACGGCAATTATTAATATTTGTATTATGTATATGAATATATATATATTAATGAACTAGTTTTATTATATATAAATAGTACCCAGATTATAAAATACTAAATTAATAATTTTAACTAAATGATATTGTTTCTAGACTTCTAATGGTATAATTACATAGTATATTTATATTGTTTGCAGTTAAATGGTGTAATTTTAATTGTATAAATTTTATAAATAATAAGTTGTGCTACAATTTCGATGTTTTCAAAAATCAATATTAATTGTTTCAACTATTTTATATCAAATACACATGTTCAGTAAAATATGGCCTAGTAACATTTGACATGACATTAATTATTTTCTATTATATCCAGAATTTATTGCATATGAAGTTCGATCTTAATGTGTATAGAAAGAGTTTCCAAGGAAAGATATCCCAGTTTCATCGAATAAAATATATTTTTAGTCATTTCCCTTTTCCCTCCATCCCCTTGACCACATCTTCCTTGCCTGCATCCTTGTCACTGTTGTTACACTTTTCCTCCGTTATTTTGTCTATGCCTCTGCCATATTTCCTTCCGTTTCCCCAGTGGTCTTCAAACTGTGTTCCGCGGAGCCCCAGAGACATACCCAGGGGCTACAAGAGTCGTAATAAAAAAAAATCGAAAAGAAAATTATAAGTGTGTATGCAAAATGGATTCATATTCTCTATGAAGTTTGTATAAACACCAATATCTAAAACTCACCCCAGTCATTAAAACTGAAAATTTTATAAAAAAAACAAACTTTATTTTGTAATACTCTTTTTAGAACTTTTATTATAAAAAAATTAAAGAGTATTGCATTTTTTTATATACACTGCCCACCTCCATTAACTACAGCAACTATTCCTCGTTATTTCGAAACACGCACAAATGACGAAATGGATATCTAAACAGATACCTCATTCTTCATATCACGCCAACGCGAGGAATTTAAATCTCTCAATAGATTTAATCATACCCCTCTCCCCACAATAAGTTTTTAATGGAATCAGGACTTGAACAAGCGATTCAATTGACGAATTGACGGTTACAGTCTCGATGTCGTGACGAAGCAGCTACTTTGTCCAAATTTTATAGCAAAAGAGAATATATATGTATGTTACCATTAAAGTGTATAATTCAGTTATTTCATAAAATAATTGCGTATTTCATGACATAACTAGACAAGTCAGTTAAAGAATATAATGGATGAAAAATGTCATACTTTACCTAGTTATTCTGTGAAATAACTAGTTATTCAATAAAATAGCTAATGATAGGCCGTTAAAAAGGGGAAAATAAACAATTTCAAAGTTATTTTATAAGTAAATTGATTATAAATAGCTGAAACCTCTCAAGAAATACATTTTATCCCTATTGAGAATGATTGCTAAATAATAAGGAAAAGCGGGTGATATGATTTATTATTTCTCATAGTGCTAACATTAATTAAATAGAAATAGAAACAAGATATCAATCATCGGCATGGCCAAGTAATTTTAGCGCGTTTTTCACATGTTGTATTTTACAATAATGCAACTAATGAACTTTTTACCAACAGAAAGTAATACTGTACCACTCCTCAATATGTACTACTATTGAGCTGAAAAGAAATAATGACACAAATCTGTATCAACACTATAAGAAAGCAAAAAAAAAAATTTTTTTTTTTTACAGAAGCTACAAAAGCCCCAATTTACACTATATATCTTATCACTTTTAGTTTTCAAAAAGAACTATTTTCGCTTCACACTATATATCTTATCACTTTACTGTTTAAAAAAAGAATTAAATTAAAAAAGTAAAATCAGAGCCTTTTATACTTGTTTTCTGAACTTTTTTTGTGAAGATTTCCTCCAAAATGCAGGTAGATTTTTTTAAAAAAACTTTTTGCAAACAATAAATTTACTAGGTAAAATTTGGGAAAATTTTGTTATAAACTAGCAAAATTCAGGAAAATTTGTAGGAAAATTCGGGAAAACTATGGGAAAATTTAAATATGATTCGGCTCATCTAGGGCACAAATGTGACCAAATGCCGAAAACCCGAGGTCAATTGGTTGCTTATTGGCTGAGAAAAAGATACGACAAAATATGGAACGAAGACGAAGACGAAATTTGCGTCCTAATAGCGCTTTTGTTCCACTACGTGAAAAAAACGCGCTAAAAATATATATGTTTTGCATCTGCTACTGGCACAATTAACTTTTCTACTCCTTGAATTTCAAGGATATCATAATGCTGGAGTAGCCAATAGTCACGTGGTACTTTTTTCTGTGCTGTTTTAGCGCTTTTTACTTCTGCTGTCAAAGTTAATAATTTTACACGAGTAAGGGCAGTACTGTGTTTTTCTTTGTTACACGCTTATTTAATAAAGATTCAAATATCCCCTGCATTAAATTTTTCTTATTTACAGGTTGGTCTCTAAGACATTGCTTGAATACGGGGTTGCAAAAATATTTGTTAATAATCAAAAAGGTAAAACTTTAACATAAATACACTGCTTAAATTCTACGTTTAAAAAAGCAACGGAATAAAATGTACACACACACACACGTCATTGTAAGGCAGTTATAAGCGGCTCAAAGAATTTTCTAGAGCTGCATATTTCATGCTTTAAAGATCAAGCAATCGTTATTCTATAGAATGCCTAGTTAAATCGTAGAATTCAATAATTTTATATACTTTAAAAGATTTATCTAGTTATTTCATGAAATACCTAGTTTTTCTATGAAATAACGGATTTCCCTCTTTAACGGTAACATATAAACTTTATTCATCAATGTGTGTCCCTCAACTCGTATCATACCTCACGACAACACCAATTGATCCTTCTGATTTTGTCGATTTTGTTAACAAAAAACTGTAAAAAATAAATTATTGAATGAATAATTAGCATTAATTAATAAAATAAATTTTTAATATTACAAGTACTTAATTAAATTTTATATTGTTTACATATAAGATTATCATCAATCGAAAAAAATTCAAGGGCTTTGGGGGGTGTCCGGACCTTTAGGACACCCCCTTGTGTGCACCACTGAGGATAGATCTTTTTTTTCTCTATGGGGCTGCGTTATAGCAACTTAGCCTTTGCAGACCCGGCAAATCCCCAAATGTGAGAGCCATTTCATGGTGGCACCATCTAGCGGCGGCCTCGTTACCAAAATTGGACTCTTGAATTAATGTTTAATTCAAGTTCTCGTCGGATGCTAAATATTGAACTGAACAGAACTCAGTGGCACAACAGTCAATGAGGGTCAAGGCCTACTTTGCCTATCTCAGTTTACGTGACCTCAGGCGCTGGGGTGCATGTGCAGATGTTTTGGTCAAAAACAGTCCGACGCAAAAACCCTAGTGTTAAGTTCCCAAGAAAGCTTGGTACTCATTTATCGACTCACTGAAGGGATGAAAGGCTGAGTCAACCTTGCCTAGCTCGGGATTTGAGCCCCGGACCTGTGATGGAAAAGCGTGATTCACTACCACTCAGCCACTAGGCTTCATGCTAAATATTGCCATGATTTAATTTTGCCATGAGTATCAGGGCCAAATTGATACTCAGGCCATCTTTTATATGCCATATAATCATATAACATGCATGCCTAAGATCCAGAAAATCCATCTATTCCAGCCGGGGTCGAACCCGCAACCTTAAGGTTTACAAATCGGGCACGTTACTTCTAAGCCACTGAAGCCAACATGGAGATAAATCTATGAAAGTAAACAAAGTCTGAAATCGATTTTAAAAGAATAATATGTGTTCAGATACTGGTCATGATAAAGAGAGCTGCAAATTAGTAAGATTTTAAGGGAATACGGCAATGAATTTCTCTTTTTAACTTTCCACACACCTAATACTTTAATAGAAAGCGAGTAATCACCTATTTGACTTTCTATCTAAAATCTTGAAATCATCACTGTTATTGGATTGTCTGAATTAATCGAACCTAAATATTCTGCACAATCGAGTATTATTACCAGCGGGATTTAACCAAGAAGGGATTCGTCTTCTATTAATATGCGAAATTCCCTAGACATCTTTAAGGATTTGATTTAATAAATATGGCATTACATTTATTGTAATTAGGGATAAATCACATCTACATGAGTAGAATTGTAATTAGTTTTCATAAGTCTATAGAAGAGGTTTAATGCAAAATTATAAAAATTCGGAATACTAGGTACATTTAACTAAAAAGTTGTTTAAAATAAATGTTACTAATAGATATAGGTACATAAAATTTGTTAAGCATTTTTCGTAATAAATTTTAGGAAATACTGGGGTTGGGGTACCCCCTTGTCCGACTAACAGTGGATCAATACCTATCGTTTAAATCAGGGGTCGGCAACCTATGGCACGCGTGCCACATGTGGCACGCGGTATAATTCTAAGTGGCACTCTGCATTCTACTTCATAAATTTGTCAATTTTTGCGTTGACGGAAGCTGTTAAACTTGTAATGGACCGTATTTGACAACCATCTTCAGAATTATGGACATTTACGGAATGTAAAATATCTGAAAGATAACTCTAAAGATAAATTTACAGCTATTTTGTAAATTACTGAATGTCATTTCTTGAGATTTTACTATTTGAAGAGAGAAAACTGCTTTCCGCTTTTGGTTTTACATATGTATGGAAAAAAAAATCTTCCCTCATATGAAAAAAATTTCGAATCCCCAAAGAAATTGTTTAAAAACTTAATGCTCAAAATTGATTGAAAGTCACAAATTTTATCCCTGATTTTGCGATATGAGAACGATGCAAGCACTAAGTTCGGACAAAAAATTTTATTCATCTTTTTATTTAGCTATAATGAAAGGAAATACTTATATTTTATGTCGTTTATTTTTTATTTCAATATATATGTTTAAAAATGCATAGCATATGTAAAATTTAAATTTTTTTTTGTTTTTGTTGAAGAAATAGTTACATGTTATGCTATTTATTTTCATGTAAGGAAATATCTTTAAATGATGCAAAATTAATGTATAATAAAACTATAAATCTATATAATTGACCTCTTTTCTCTAACTCTAAATGCATTATAGCGGGAATCGAATTGTTTCAAAAATGTCCAACTGCTTGGCACGCTGAATCCTATTGGTAGATTGGCTTGGTACGCCACAGCTAAAAGGTTGCCGACCCCTGGTTTAAATTATAAAACTATTCATACTCATTGCGCAAATTGTAAAAATGTAATTTACGTGTATTATGTAGTCCTATTTATTTGTTCTTTTTTCACTAAATTCGTTCTTGGCGCTCCTCTTCAGTTAAATTTATCACTGAAGCTGCATCGTCCAATATTTCTTTGATAAAATTTCCGGGTTTTGATAAACCTGCAGCTTCCTGGAAAATGGAGTATTTAGTTCCGTTGATTGTTATTAAGTCTTCGCATGAGACAACCCCTTTTTCCTCATGCAACGACTCCAGTCCCAGCAAATAATCTTCTGAAATTTTCGTCAGATTCTGAAGAAGACGATTAAGAGGCTGAACAAGATCTAGGGCGCACAGAAAAAATACAGAATTCCCTACCCCAGGATGCAATGCTCTGAAAACATTCAATCAAAACTTCATTAAAAATGTACAGTGAGTGAGTGAACATTGACGTCGCACTGTTCAGCTACATGAGGTCTTTTGGCGGCGGTCAGCGTAATTTTGAACCATGGTCAAGTGACGCGGACAACACCTGAGCTGGCATCCCCTTTCCTGACTACCACACCAACGAGAGGACGTTTGAGCTATCGACAGATTTAACGTGCATCACGACCCTACACGGCGGGGCTTTAGTGGTGCTGGGCTCGAACTCATGACACGCCAGCCACGATCGGATACCTTGACCACTTGGCTACCGCGGCTACGGCATAGTGTGGAAGCCTAGAGAATGCTTAGGATGTCGTCTTCATCATTTGACCTTGGCTCAAAATTACGAGGTTCATCGTCAATAGTCCTAGTGTTACTTTTAAGTGTGAGGCTCAAATGCAATCATTCCGAAGAACTTCATGCAGCTCTAAAAATAATTGAAATCCTTTTCTTTTCCGCCGTCTTTTTCAATCTGACGATCAAAAGAAGGCGTCTGCCTTATTTCCGGTTCACAGGATGATGAGCGGATATAGGAACATGAAGAGGGTAGAGGGTGGAAACAGGACACACCCCTCCCAAAACGAAGAATTCCAAAATAGGCACACAGATGCGTCAAATAGTAATTTTTAGTAGCCTAAGATATATCACTGCTTTATAAAATATTTGCTAAGTATTCGCAGTTGGAGGAGTCGCAAATTGAAGATCCATGAAAGCTTTGCAACCATTATGTGGGATTAATTCTTTCTCTTCCAAAGATTTAATGCTAACAATAAAATGATACAATGATTAAAAAAACACTGTGAAAAATTAAGTTTTTCTATGCTTTGAAACAAAAATTGAAATCAAACGATAAAGAGATAGGGAGAAAAAAAGAGAAAACAAAAGAGGACGACAGATTATATATTCATCTGACTAGTGTTTTCTCTTCTATATATATATGTTGTGTTTTTAAATTTAAACATAAATAAATTATTCTTTTAGGATACGTTTTGAATGACATTTCACTAAGTTGTGCAAGTCTTCCAATTCATGCAATATTTCTTTGTTTTATGTTTTGTTTCTCTCGTTACTATTGGGTGATTGAGTGTTCACTCTTACGTCACATTATAAAGCAACAAGAGGGCTATTGGCAATGGACCTCGTAATTCTTTACTTTAGCTGGCTCGTACACTTTAGCTGGCACTCCCTCTCAAAACTACCCCACCACACCAACGAGAGGACGACCCTCAATACACGGGGAGTCTTCAAGGGCACTAGGGCGCCAACTCACAACACGCCCCCACGAGTTCGTAACTATAACTGCTAGCAGTGGCGCACATAAGGGGAGGGGAGGGCCACGGATATGGACCCCCTCATCACCCTAGAATTTTTTCGACAGTTTCTCAAAAAATTTAAATAAGTATTTGCTATTAATAACTTGCTTTATTAATAAATGCTATTTATTCAATATATATATATATATTTTTTAAACTTTTTTTTTTTGTTCCCGACAATCAACAAAATCAAAAATGAATATGTTGGGCGGCGTATTAGGGTATGATACAAGAAGGATGGACTTTCAACCCTGACCCAATCCCCCCCCCCCTATCCTTGAAAAATTTCTGTGTTCGCCACTGCTGCAAGGGTACCGCGGCCACCTTATTACTATTGAATACGACCGCTTATCACATTTCTTTTCGAAAAATTTCTATGAAAAGAGCACAAAGTAACAATGATTAAAAAACACTGCATAAGTTTTTTAAAGGAAATCTGTTACATCGTATTATATGATGGTAAAAAAAGGGGGATTGTGCAATTAAATTACTAAGAAATACTAAAAAAATCGCGTGTTTTTACTGCAGTTTTTTTTTTTTTTGTAATTACTCTTGATCAATCAGAAAATTTCCGTGACAATCCTACACTCAGAGGAAAATAATTTAAGATGGTTCAATATGAAAATATTGACGATAGTTGTTTTTTTCCCTGTTAGTATGCGGTGGCCGCGCTGGCCAAGCAATCATGGGCGGGAATTCGCGGCCAGCGTTTTCGAGGAGTAAGTTCGAGTCCTGGTGGCACAGGACTCGAACTGAAGACCAGCTGTGTAGAGGGGTATCCCATGGTGTGGGAGTTTGGAGAGTTATGTGTCAACTCAGATGTCGTTCTCATAACTTGAAAGTAAGTTTAAAATTTCGAGAATCGTCGCCAAATATCTCTAGTGTATCTTCAAAGTCTTATGTTTATAAAAATCAAATCTGTTAAAATACGAATTCTTAAAATTTTTTGAAATAAATTATCAATTATGAAGCTCCATAATATATTGCGAAATAAAAATGTAATGTGATATATATATCTTTCTATGAATCTTTTGTTTGTTGTTGTTGGGCCTTGGCCCACCTGATCGACAGTAACATAAGATCAAGGTCCACGAAACTCATCATAGCAAAGGGCTAGATTTACGCCTGTCGTTAGCCGTACCTTTGAGCACTATACAGGTGACAGTGCGATTTGGCTCGGTTCCACCCCAATTTTGAAGGAGAACACCCCGAGGGAGGTCAAGGGCCTTCCACCAACCTTACGAGAGGACTTGCGACTCGTCGTCTATTTAGAGTATTCCCATGAGGCAATGACTGTAACGAACTCTAGACCCATTCTGAAACTCTAGGTGGCAACGCGGACTAATCTAAGGTACTGCGCATACGCGAGTGTCACGCCAGGGGATTCCGTGATTGTCTCTCAACGAGAGAGGTCGGCCAGCTCAACCAACGAGCTTTGCGAGGAGACTGTAAAAATTCAGTGATTGTTTCTCGAAGAGAGATTCCTGTGAGCTCCACCAGCGAGCTTTGTGTGAAGGTTTTGTATCTGCCAGAAACAGATGTGTTGGATGCCATCCTGACCCTTTTTTAGTGTCTTCTATAAAAGTCAATCATTCAAGCGAACTATTATTTACCTAAAATGTTTTCCTAATAGATGTAAATATTTGTATCCGTGAGTGTCGTCCTTTGGGTTTGTAAATAAACCATTAAAACATCCTTCAAGGTTCATCAATTGACAATCCTACGGCATCACAAACATCTACAAACAACCATGCCTTCTCCGGGTTTCGAACCCAGGCCCAACGGCAAAGCGGTCAGCATCACTAACCACTATACCGGATGTTTAAATTCATCTATCCACACAATATTTTTTTAAAATTCTTATTTCTTTTTGATAAGTTAAATAAAATATATCGCAGTCTTCCCTACCCCATTCCGGAATGGAGTTAAATCGTATGCAAAGCACTTTAAATCTTTCTTTTCTTTACAGAGCTTGGGAACTATATTTTAATGAACAATGGTGAAACTTAGCAGTATTTAAAAAAGCTGAGAAACTACGTGGGACTGACGAAGGAAAAGTTCCTAAAACTCTTTGGACATTATTAATGAGAAGACTCAAGGGTGAAAAAAATCATTTCGCGGCATTACAAAAACTTCCACGTTATCGACATCGGAATTCAACCCCACCCTGACAAACATTATCACCCCGAAAACGATTTCAGTTTAGAAACATAACACGACGAAGCACTTCCGAATTCCAAACAGGGGCGTCCTGTCTTTTCGGCAACAACAGCTTCGCGTCTTCAGCGGACGAAGAAAACACTCCTTTTCGTTCTCTCTTTTTTTTGTTCCTCACTCCTCTCCTCAGCCCATTGCTACGTCCTTTCCACAACCCATCGCTCATTCGACATCGTCTGTCTGTTGCGTGGGATCGATTCCACAGTCCTTTTTCTTTTCTGGACGTTGTGTTCCGTCAGGGGTGCTTCCTTTCTCTACTCCCCCCCCTTTGCAATTCGTAGACGATCCCTCCCATTTACGCCGACGGAAACGAAGCACCCAGCCCGAAAGAGCCTTCGGAGAAGAGAGGAGAGAAATAATAATAATAAAAAAAATAATCAAGAAAAGGAGGAAGGAAGGAAAAGAAGTAAGGAAGAAGGAGGGGGGGGGGGAGAAAAAAGTTCTCCGCCGCTGTGTGCTCCTCGAACTGGAATAGCGAGAAGTGCTAGCCAAGAACTTTCTCTTCTCTCTTTTGGTGCTCCCACCCTCTCGATCGGGGTTGGCTCTCGATTTTCTCGAAATCTTGTATAATGAGATGGCTTTTTCCCTATCTTTATTTTTTTTTTGGGTTGGGTTGGGAAGTAGAATCGGATGCGGATCGGGATTCAATTAAATCGAGGTTGCTGCCTGCGTCGGATTAGAAGCGGACGAGAGCGCGGCTAATGAAAGCGGATTGCTTACGGGAATTGACGCCGCATCGATACGGAACGAAAATGACGCAAAAATTGGGGTTTGTAAAGGGAGCTTGTTAACTGGAGCGGGAGAAAGCAGAGTCGCCGGCGGTTTGCCGGAAAAAGTCTGTATCTGCATAAAATGGTGCAAGATAGGTTGCGAAGCACGGCATTATTGCGGGAAATCTTTCTCTCCCCGTCTTCTTATTAAGAAGCCGTCGCAGTCGAAAATGGGATACGGATTCCTTTGAAAAATTAATTGGAAAAGACGATTTTTGAGGAAATACGATGATCTAATATTTATCTGTGTGTGGTTATTGTTTCTAATGCCACCCGATCACGATGTCAGATCGAGGCCCACGAAATTCATTGTTGCAAGGGGCTAGATTATGTCTGTCGTTGTCTTTGAGTACCATGCAGATAACAGTACATTTTGGCTTCATTCCAGCCCAATTCTGAGGCAGAGAACCCTGAAAATTTATCTGCGTGTTATCTGTAAATTGGGCCCGTTTTTTCATATTAAAAAGGGTACTTACGTGTTATACCATCGACCAATATTATCAAAACAAAAGACGTCGCCACATGACGTGACGGGCAGCCAATAGAGGAAAACGTCCTTATGCATGTTCGAACACAGAAATAATAACAATGGCATATAATTTGGTAACTTTTTTTTTTTTAATTGGTGAAATCTTAGATTTGGCAAAATAGGTCAACGATGTAATATGTAAGTATCTTTAAAAAGTTTCCCAATATTCAAGTTCGTAGGATATAACACATGCATCCAAATTTGTAATACTAGTCCCTCCCCTCCCCATAATATGACGGCAGCTGAGTGGCTATGGTCGCGAGCTAATGACCAATGCTGTTGTGACCAAGTGGGAGGTTCGAGTCCTATCATGTAGGGGAGCTAATGGATTGCTTTCTTGAGGCTCACAATGGCTTAGAGAAGAATTTTAGAGGGTGCTGGTATCAATTGTAGTCATACAAGTGGTGCACACAAGGGGAGGTGTCCTAGGGGTCCAGACCCCTCCATAGCCATTGAGTTATTTTCGATTGAGGATAATCCTACATATATACATATAACGTAAAATTTAATTAAGTACTTGTAATTAACAATTTATTTGATTAATTGATGCTAATTATTAATCCAATAATTTATTTTTTACTGTTTTTTGTTAACAAAATCGACAAAATAAGAAGAATCAATTGGAGTTGTCTTGAGGTACTTTCGTCCGTGGACCCCCCCCCCCCTTGAAAATTTTTTGTGTGCGTTACTGATTGTAGTCGTCACTTAACAGTGGTTCAAAATTACAAGATCCCTCACCAATAGACATAACATCGTGTTGCTTCTCATTACGACGATAATATTCGATCCATCAATTTGTGGATGTTGATACGGTTTGGTGAGTGAAATACCAACACGGGTAATTTCTGCTTCATTTGACAGTAACCCCAAATTGGAAAGTTATCTTCGATAGCCCGCTAGGTGAGTGGCAGATCAGTTCAAATGTTGTCCCCATCATTTGACTGCGGTTTAAAAGTAAGAAGACCGTTCTCCAATAACCTTTCTGTTGATTCAAGACAGGAAAGGATATACTCTGTCACTAGATAGCCCGTTGCGTTGTTTTAATAAGCTGTTGGACAACAACAGCAAAAATTCCCAAAATTAAGTAGAATAAAGGGAATTTTTATGTTTCGTCAAAGTAATACCTATTTAATTGTTCATCAACTTCGCAACAAGAAGTTACTCGAAGGCTATTGGCTAAGGCTAAAAATTTCGTTTAGGCCCATGTTGATATAATGAAATTTTGAGCCATGATCATGTAACGAGAACGACACTTGTGCTGCTTTGGCATCCCTTTCACCAATTCCCTGTAGCTACGGTAACCTAGTGATCAAGGTATCGGACTCGTGGCAGGCGTGTCATGAGTTCCAGCCTAGTACCACTGAAGACCCGCCGTGTAGGGGTGCGATGCACGTTAACCCGACATCACTGGCGTGAAAAAAACGACCTAAAGTTCTCGCGCAGGGTGTGTCATACCCAAGGGTGTTTACATTGTGTTTTTACCGTAAAATTTGAATACAAAGGTTAAAAAGGAAGAAAAGTAGGAAGTGCAACATGTTTATTACATTTTTCACACGTAAATTTAGTTTTTCTGTTCTTTTTGTAAGGGCATTCAGTGCATTGTTTATACACTCCTTTAATCTCGTCGTGAGTGAGTGCGATGTTTTCACTGGGTCTTAATTTTTTTTTAAATCTGTATCTTTTTCAAACCAAACATATAGGAGTAAACTTCTTTATTCTTTAAATTTAAAAATTTTAGAGTTTCTTTTTTTATTTTCTCTTATTTTGTTCCAGCAATATATTTTTTTTTTCAAAAGTTCACCTGAAAGTGGATAAGATGTGTACCAGCTGTGCCCTTTAAAATTACGTTCTTCTCAAGTGTTTATGTGTCTCTACATATAAAACATTTATTTTCAACAGTGTCTCTCTTTTCTAAATCTGGATCGATTTCAGTGGAGGAATCATACTTCCTGTTATACTCTTCATTTCTTTTTTCCTCATCATAACCGTGAAGAGAATTTCTTCATCCAAAAAACTATTGTACTATATCTATTAAATACTGTACCTATTAAATTATTTAAATATCACACTTCTTCATCATAATTACAATAATACGCCATAGAATAAGGAAGATTTAAAACGCGTGTTCATGCATTCAGAACTGTAACGGTGATTCACGCGCAGGGTATGATATACCCGAAGAGGTGATATCCAAAAATATATATTTAGAATTCGCCTACAAGTTAGGGCCTCTCTAAGGATATGACAAAGTCAGCTACATGAGAAACTATCCATTTTCCAAAAAGGGCTTAGAAGGTGCATTGAAAAAAGTTAGAAGGTGAATATGACACACCCTGCGCGAGTAGTGCCGGGTTAAGTCTGTCGAGAGCTCAAACGTCCTCCCGTTGGTGTGTTGGGGTAGTTAGGAGAGAGGTGCCATCCTCGTCATTTGACCATGGTTTGAAATCACAAGATCCGTCGCTAAAAGCTCTCGAACAGTGCGACGTTAATATTCAGCTATGACTCACCAATTCCCCATCCTTTAACACTATGCCAACTCGAGGACTTTGAGCCTCGACAGATTTAAAGTGCATCAATCTTTCTACAAGAAAGGTCTTTAATGGCACCAGGATACGAATTCACAATTCAACAGATATAACACCAATCACGAATTCATGACCGAAAATTACTCAGCACTCGAGGCCGATCCATAGCCATGACAGACTGACTGGTGAATGAATAAACTCATAAGCGGGTTCTAGTCTCGTCTCTTAAATCATCGTGTAAAGAGGTTGTTGTTTGTTAAATCTGTCGGCCTCATGTTGACGTGGTGTGAGAACTAGAAGAATGAGTGTCATCTGACGCGATTATGACCATCGGTTACGATGGTCACCAAAATTACGCTTGAGATAGATGCTGTAATGACTTGAATCAGCTTATCAAAACACGTTTATTAAAGTGAGATATACTTGAATGCTTTTACGATTGTTCCGCAATCGGGTGCACAGTTTAAAAGTATCTTTCACTGTAAAGTCCATCTCATCTAAAGCATACTCATTATTATGAGAAACTCTTGAAAATCTTCCCCATCGCCTTTTTATCAGCAATAGGGGCCACAGTCCTTTTGCCTTTCGCTTTCCGACTTCAATCGTAGGTGCAAGCTCAGTTCACTCTCCTCTAGTCTGAGGCTGCTAACGGTTCTCCTCGCAAATTCTCGCGCCGTGCTTTTTAAAGCCTAGGCTTCTCTTAGTCCCCTTTTTGGTTCTTTTTTTCATCCCTTGTCCGTCGGCTCCTTAAAGCTTGTGATCTTTTCCGGTGCACAATGCGGGGCTCTCCTCCTCAGACACACTCTCGTCCGAGATGCGGGGGAAACTCAGGCTTGAGGATATGTAAGCCCTCGGACTCTAAGGGATGGTCGTGGGAACAGGGGTCAGAATTCTTGACCACCCATTTAGGCCACTTTTCCCCAGCAATTAGGGAATGAGTGAGTGAGTGAATAATAACGTCCCACTGTTCAGCTACGCGAGGGCTTTTGGGGATGGTCCACGTAATTTTGAACCATGGTCAAGTGATGCGGACGACACCTGAGCTGGCACCACCCCCCTCTCCTAACTACCACACCACACCAACGGGAGGACGTTTGAGCTCTCGACAGATTTTACGTGCATCGCTCCCCTACACGGCGGATCTTCAATGGTACTGGGATCGAACTCATGACATGCTAGCCCCGATCCGATGCCTAGACCACTTGGCTACCGCGGCCACAGGAATTAGGGAAAGGAAAACGGGTATATCACAATGCAGAAGTATTGACTTAATATTTTTAAAAAGGTTCAAGGAATTCTCTGTCAATATTTTTCAATTAAGTTTTAATGCAATATGTTTTTTCTTCTTCAATGGTTCGACAGCCCTGGGTGGGCCCTGACATTCTCCAGAAGTTTTCTCCAGGTATCTCTACTTTTAGCAACAGTTTTCCAGTTTTTGATCTTTAAAATATTTAGGTCTTTTTCGAGACAGTCAATCTATCTTAACGGGGGTCTGCTCTGAGGTCTATTTCCCATGGGCTTTGCCAGAAATATTTTCTTGCAGCAACGATCTTCATTCATTCTAGCCAAATGTCGAGCCATTTAAGTTTCTGTAATTTGACAAATTTTACAATTTCAAGTTGTTTATAAATTTTGTAGAGTTCTAAGTTAGATTTTCTTCTCCATGATCCATTCACTTGGATCCCACCAAGAATACAGCGTAAGATCTTTCTCTCGAAAATGTGTTTTTTACATTAGACGAAATGAATTATTGTATCCTATCCACGTGAAGAATTTTAAGTAATATGATTTGAAGATAAGATATACCAACTTAGGTGTACCGCATTCATTACCAAATTATGGTTCAAACTCTGAGATACTTCCAATGTGGTCTCAAAAGGTTAACAAACACGCATTTTTTTTGACGTTCAACGTTAAAAGATAGGAAATAAAAATGTTTGGTTTATATGAATGCTTCAACATAGGTAATTTCGATGAAACCCTTCAGAACAATCTTACCCCATAATCAGATGGTTAGATGTAAACTGAAACTATTATACCTTTGTAATTTTTGTAGAGTTTTTAGTGTTAATCTGCAGTTAGAACTAAGAAACAATTAACCATTCAAATATATGAATAAAAATGGGGTTATCATAAGCTGATGCTCATCGTGTATCTCGGTATATGGCATAAAGATGTCCTCGCATCAAACAGAAATGTTTAATTAAATGCAGATATGATATATTGATTTAATAATGTCACACGAGAAGCACCTCGTAATTATGTGCCATGGTTAACTGACGAGGTCTACATTTGAGTGGAATCTCACTCTCCATATCTACGCAATGAGAGGATTTTGAGCCATGCCCAATTTAACACGCTTCCGGTCTGCTATACGTCGGGCCTTCAGTGAACACGTGATTTGACTAAACACCCCCGACTGAGTTCGATTTCCTCACAACTCGGTTACTGTGTCCTTTCGGAATTTACATACTTTGTTTACGTAAATGGTTATCCTTGTCACTTAGAAAATGTGAAATTTATTTCGTAAATATTTTATTTATACAGTATCCAATAAGTTCTCGTCAACTTAAGAAAAAAATGTAAGCCCAAGTTTGCGGGGTCGACACCGGCCTAGGTGGGTGGATTTTCCCGATGCAAAAAATTGACAGATATCGTATGTTGTGCGGCATGAAAAAGATACCTAGAGTCAGTGCCGAATTAAGCTCATTTCGGGCCCTGGGAGCAGAAGATCTACAGGCCCTCTCGGCACTGGAGGAACGAAATTTATAATCAGAAAATCTGGTTAAGCCTATCTTGTCCAGGCTCCCACCCCAAGCGTCCAGAGGATAAACCAGCACTACCTTGAGTTCCTGTTAGGCTTGCTCTCGAGGGAGATCAAGAGCGCTAAATTAAACTCCTCGTATGGTTTCGCATCTTTAGAGCTCAGGTGCCTCCCTTTGCAGAGGAAACTAGGCGATAAAATTACTTGCTGAAATTAGCATGCCACCAATATGGTACCGCACACAAAAGAGATACCAACTCCCGGAGAATGTACTAGGCGGTATACATTTGTAAAATACCAATCAGCAACCCCACATTAAAAATAAAAAAAACTTTAAAAATAAGCTTTACTCCAGATTCTTTTTCTAATTTTTAGTTTTATCATCTGCTCATAATTTTATCTTTTCTTTAATTTTTATAGTTTAGTTTTTACGCGCTTAAATTGCGCGACAATTAAATATCCCTTTATGTTGTTCTTTGAGAAATGAATTGTTATGCATTCAGAGATTTACGCATTCGAGGTTCATTTTGAATGCAAATCATATAAAAAGTGTAAAAAAATTTTCTAACATAAACATCCATATGATACAATGCAGTACAAAGTTACGCTACATGAACTTGTTCGGGATTTCGTGTAAAAAATTCGGCGGAAGAAAACTCAGATTGCAAGACCGAAATTTATTACGCCTGACTTTGCAACAAACTCAAAGTAGCTGTAACATCTCGACATGGTAACGTCAAAGGTCACACAGAAGACATTTTTTTAGAGCAAATAATATATAAACTATAAATTCAATATTAAACTGCCACATTTTGCAATTTTCGCTATAGAAAAGTTCTATTTCGAGTTCAGTTCAGGTATTCCAGCCGTGGCGCCGCTTGACTCTGGCAATCCGTATTTTTTCCTTAGGCAGAGTTCATCAGTAGATCCTCGAGCACGGCTGCATCCGCAAACTCAAAATTTGAAGAGCGAAAAAATTCAGTCAATTGATGGAGTTTGAGAAGTCCCTCTCCTCTTCCGAGCCGATTCCATTAAACTCCAGGGGTGGGTTACTTTCACACCCCTATTCACCACTTATTGGCGGGTGTAACACATTTCCACCCGGCTCTCCTCACCGTAACCACATTCCATTGGTACGAGGAAACAATCAGCCGGCACATTTGATCCTCACTACGAAATGGCAACGTGCACCCCATCTGGAGGCGAAAACTTAACTTGTCACAATTACACTGAGTGTGCGTCTTTGTCTCGCCCTACAGACAGTACTCTCTGTTCAAGATATATGCGTCCCATATGTGCGAGGGGGACCTAGCACAAAGGGATATTACTCGCCTCATCATTCATCGGTTGATTGATGGATTTTGATTTACGTTGCACTACGAAGCAACACAGGGACTATTAGCTACGAACCCAGTAATTTTCAACCGCGGTCAATTTAAGAGGATGACACTTGATCTGGCACCTCACTCTCCTAACTTCCACACTACGCCAAATAATTGAGATCAAGATCTCAACAGAGATCATGTGCTCCGTAGAACTGTCAACACCACGCCAACTAGAAGATTCAACGCGCATCAGCCCTTGTTCATGGGGATTCTTCAATGGCACCAGAAGTTGAACTCACTTCTCGGGAGCGACGGCCTTGAATTCGCGACCAGGACCCATCGGGTTACCGTGGCCTCTTATTTATTACAACAAATGGGCGCATCACGTGGTTCGACACATTAAGCTTAAAGAGTTTTTATTTTAGTGTTTATCGTGAATAAATACTACAATAATAAAGCAGACTGACTTTGAGAAACGGCTTTATAATTGTCGATGGTTCTGGTAATTTATTTGCTATAATATTAATATTTCAGACGAAAGTTTTTTCACTGTTTAGGCATGGTTGCATTTAAGAGATACATTTATCTCAAGAAATCTTTAGCCACCTTAGTTCCTTTATCTGATCATCTCTGACTTTTATCAATAGATTGCAACAGATGATCGGAAAATTCTCAAAGATGTACAAGAAGTTCACTCCCAGCATATTGAGGGAGTGAATATTAACGTCTCCCTGTTCAGCTACACAATGGCTTTTGGCGACAGATCTCGTAATTTTGTACCATGGTCAAGTAAAGAGGACGCCGCCTGAGCTGGCACCTTCCTCTCCTAACTACCCCACCACACCAACGGGAGGGCATTTGAGCTCTCAACAGATTTAACGTGCATCGCTCCTTTACACGGCGGGTCTTCAGTGACACCAGAGTCGAACTCGTGACACGCCGGCCATGAGTCCGTTACCTTGGCCACTAAGCTACCGCGGCCTCCAGCATCTTGAAATGCGTTTCTCAACATGTGCGCGTGATGAAAGCGATACCCCATTCACTAAACTGCCACATCACGCTTGCCTCATCGTGCAACTTAAAATTCATACGCAGACAGGTGGTGAAATTAATAAATTATAGTTTAAAAAACTAAAAAGCACCCTTTTATAGTTAATCGAACTAAGTTGTGTAACTTAATCTAGAAATGGGGTCTGAAATTTGTCACCGATGCGAGATGGGATCTGAAAATGGGAAATGGTTGATCCTAATCTGGACAATGGAAAAAATTATTAAATTTTTGTACTATCATCGGTCTTGACAAGTGAGCAAATTTTCGAATTTTCGTGACTTTTTAAAGTAGGTAGAAATTGTGTTCAAAGATTCGTTACATACAAGTGAAGCTTATAAAAGTGTGTTGAAAAGGCTTGTGATTTTGATTCAAAACCACATGACATTCGATTTGTTTAGTGTTCTTCTTTTAATCGAAAAAGTAATAAAAGTTGACAGGGACAATAGCTCCGACTACGAAAAACGAATCATATTTAGAACATTAGATTTATCAGAAAAGTATTCAAATGACTTTCTATGAAAGAGTAAATAAATGGTAAAGTTTTATTCGTGTGCGATATGGATACATGAAGTTGAAAATCTTTGCATGAACTCATGCGCATGGAATGTAAAGTATACAGAAGAGTTTCTAGGCAATTTAAAAGCATGTCCAGTCACGGACAGACCACCATCGATGCAGTTGAGGTGTTTTTGTCCAGCGAAGCGCACGGCAAAGTGCATTAAAAAATTCGATCTATCAATGACAGGGTCGCGTGTTAGATTGCGCTATCGAATGTCTCGCGGAAAGTTTGTTTGAAGGTCGAGCGATCGCTATCTTCACTTTTTTTGTTGGTTGAAAAACTTCATTTCATGACAATCATGAACTTCAACAGACAAGTCAGTCGCACATAAAATGTGTGAAACCTTTTTGAACTACCTCAAACAAATGTTTTGGAAAAACAGCAATCAAATATATACACGAACATTTGACTTTAGAAACAATGCTATAACAGAAGGATAAAATTTTTAGAAAATATGCGTGAAGCATTTTTGTTGCTTTAACAAAAATACATTATATAAGAGACAGAATTACATGTAGTTTGGTGGGGTGTTTACGCACTTAGTTCTTCCACACCTTCATCTACTTTCATGAAATTTCAGATGACATTAAAACGCTTTCAAATTGCCTTTTTAATAAAATAATATTTAAAATTTAAAATATAACTGTCGTAGATTAATAATAAAAAAGAATTACTTTAATATGAATGAAATTACATTTACAGTTTAAAGTGTTAAAAATTGATGAAAAACACCCATGACAGACAGAAGTATAAAGAAATGTATAACTATATTTTTCAATTCCTACTGTTAGTTCACTTTCTCCCTTTATAGATCTTGTTCAAATTTTCAATCGTTAACAAAATACTTTCTATTCATCCACTGAAGTTCAAACACATTTTATTAACCACTTGATGTTAATACAGTTTTTACAAATATTAATTCATTAATTAAATTTTATTTTTTATTTTTAAATTTATTCTGCGTTATTTTTTACGATGTTAGAATTAGCTGCAACCAGTAGCGCGCACAAAATTTTTTCAAAGGGGGTGTTCATGCTTGAAAGTCCCCCAACTTGCATCATACTTCAAGACAACACAAATTGATTCTTCTGATTTTGTTAACAAAAAACAGAAAAAATAAATTATTGAATTCATAGTTCGCATTAATTAATAAAAAAATTGTTAATTACAAGTACTTAATTAAATTTTACGTTATATATATATATATATATATATATATATATATATATAGGATTATCATCAATCGATAAAAACTCAAGGGCTTTGGGGGGAGTCCGGACCCCTAGGACACCCCCCTTGTGTGCGCCAGTGGATGCAACAGATGGCGATTTTTCTAACGAATTTTTCTTGGCTTTAAATACATTTTTTTTACTTGTAGTGGATGATTCTTGATGTTAATACAGTTTTTTTAAATATTAATTCATTAATTAAATTTAATTAACTAAAATAAAAAATTTCGTTGTTGACCTTCGTAGGAATTGAGACTTAATTTTTTTTTTCTTATATTACTTGATTTTTCTTCCACTTTGACCATTCTGCTTAGTATTAATTATTGCTTTAGCTTTTTTTTTTGTTTAAAAAATATGCCTTACAAAATCTTGAATGAAGTATTATAAAATATTTTCCAGTTTTGGGATCATCCAGATATCAACTTTAACACATTTTATTGCCCGTTAACGTCATTTCTGAGTTTAGGATGCGAACCTTTTGAACTATTACACACTTCTCATCTTACCACAATTCAAAGTCATCCTCGGGTTGATGTAATTGTGCATGTGAAGAATATAGCGCCGATTCAGGGGTCTACTTCACTTTTCTCGATGTGTAGCTTTCAAGCTAAACCAATCGAAACGTATCGAAGCTGAATCTACACAATTTACAACAATCAAAATGCAACACAATAATCAAGCTGCACAATACAATAACCTCAACAATCGAAAACCCATGTATAACTCTATTTCTTACACACAATTAGAATGTAATTTTTTAAAATATTGTAACTCATTCAATTAATTAAAAGTTAAATCCCAAGCTGCATTTTGAATACAACAAAGAAAGAAAACAGAAGGTTATGTTATGGAAAAGAAATATAATCAAAAAGGAGAAGAGTCTGAAAACTACTAAAATCACGAGAAAAGCTCTAGATCAGTGATTCTCAACCTTTTTTTTTTTTTTTTTGGCTCAAGTGTAGTATAGGGGGGGCCTTTGGATTTGGCGATTTTTCTTTGCATTTGGCGACTTTTATATAGAAATTATGGTGAGATAACGAATTCATTCTGGCTTCCGGACACCTATTGCTAAGTGAAGCATCTTGACGATCGGTTTTGAATGCCAAAAGAAATTGACATCGCCAAGGGCCCCCTTTATACTAAACTTTAACATTTTTTTTTTTTTTGTCATGGCACACTTTTAACGATTTCAAAATTTGGCGGCACACAAAGAAAAAGAAAAGTTTAAAAGTTGTTTACTTACTTATAATAAACTGTGTAATATAGTTTAGGAAAAAAATTTGGAATGTAAAATAAAATAGTATAATATGTACTACAAAAACAACAGTTCGTTTATTAAGGGATTAATTACAAATGAATAATAAGAATACTTCTAATGAGAAATTTGAGCTTGATTGTTTTTTTGATAATTTCATTTATATTTGGTCGTAAAAATGACAATGCTATTCCCATATCGTCTTCTACATTTAACAGTCTCGATCTTTTTTTCGTTTTTATGTTGTTTAATACTGAAAATCCGAATTCACACTAATAAAATGTAGACAATTGTAATAATATTTTTAAAGTTTTTTTGGCTTTCGTGGGATAATTGCATCTAATGTTAATCCAAAAGGAATTCATTGATTCTTCCGAATATTTTAAAATTAAATCTCGATTATTAGAAAGCGAAATTAGTTCTCCCTCTTCCTTCAAAGTTAATTCAAATACAGAAGTATTCGTTATCACAAATTCATTACGAACCCAATCAAATTTTTTTACATCTAAATTTGGGAAATAATGAATAATTCTCTCCTCTAATGCTGTCCAGTGGTCAATAACAAATTTATGAATAGTTTTATTAAAATCTTTTGGGAATGACTCAAACTTTTCCAAATATCCTTCCTGGGCTTTATTCTTCTACAAAGTTATTTGTTTTTGGAATCCCACAGTTTATCTGTTGAGTTTAATATATTTTCTTTCGGATCTTGCATACTTGAATTTATGTTATTAAAAATAACAAAAATGTCTGATAAGTAAGCTAATTTAGCACGCCATATTTTATCTTCCAACAAATGAACAAAATCATAATTTTTATTTTGTTCAAAAAATATTTCCATTTCGCCTTTTAATTCCAGTACACGAGATAAAACTTTTCTTCTGGACAACCACCTTACTTCTGTATGCAGTAACAAGGATTCGTACTTAGCTTCCATAGCTTGGCATACATTACTAAATAAGCGACTTTTTAATTGTCTTGATTTTATATAATTAACCATTTTAGTACATTGTTCCAGAACTATTTTCAATTCTGATAGCAAATATTTTGTAACAAGGCCTTCTTGATGCAAAAAACAATGGGTAACTAATATATCCCCATTCAGTTCTTTAACATGTGCTACAAATCCTTTTAGATGTCCAGTCATAGCTGGAGCACCATCTGTGCAAATGCCAATACATGGATTCCACGAAACTTTAATTTCTTCTAAATATGGACTAATTACATCAAAAATATGTTTGCCAGTTGTAAAATAGTATAGATGATAGGAAAAATTTATATTGCTATTATAATAAATGACTGCTACTACAGTATTTTTCATTCTTTTCTCTTGAAAATTAGACCTTTGTATGTGTTTTAATTCTCCTTAAAAATAACTTCTTTCATTTTTAGTAGAAAAGCTTGTTGATGAGTAAAAATATACAGCAAAACTAACTTAAAAAATTCCATTAGAATTTGCAATCTTTTTTTTTTACAAAAAAAAAAAAAAAAAAAAAAAATTACCACAAAAATGTTTTTTTTTTTTTTTTTTTGCTGTTTAATTTATTACCATTGAAAAGATCAATCAAAGAAATGAATCGTTGTTTTGAACCGAGTCCTTCATATATAAGTAAAAAAAAAAAAAAACCTTCAGTAATTTTTTTCTTCACAACCCTCGAATATTTGTAAGGCAACAACAAGGAACATAAAGGGGAAGGGGGAAGGATACTTCTTTTAGATGGTAATATCCGAGATTTTTTAAAAACACCACCAAAAAATCTCTTTCGCGGCGATTAAAAAGTTTTTACGAGACAAAATGTGAAGTGAGAAAAGGTAAAGAAAAAGAAAGAGAGAAAGCTCTCTCTCGCGTACGTATACGCACTGGACAAAAAATCCTTATTACAGAAACGCTCCTTACAATAATAAGCCTCACTCACCATTGGTCGAAACGTGTTTAGCATTAAAATCCGACCCCTCTCCGCTAATATAATGAAGCCCTACGAAAAGATCCAGTTTCCCACCCCATTTCAGAGCCACCCCTTTCACTTCTTTATAATTTTTTTTTCTACATCCCTTCCAAATTCCGGAGGAAAAATTGATTTTTTGATTCCTAAGAAGTTGTGTAGTGACGAAGAGTATCTGTACCGCACTTTCTTCCAACCCCCCTTTTTACTTTGCTTTGCCCCCCTTCCCCAACTGATTCTTTTAATTGGCGCTGGTTGGATCGTTAAGGCAAAAGTAGTCGTTGAGCCGTTCACCGAGTGAGGTAAGAACGGCCTAGAGTGAAAAAGAAGAGTGGGAAGGGGAGGGAAAAAAGTGTCGCCTTTGAAAGGAGGATAATGTGAAGGGGAGAGGGGAATATCAATTAGAATGCTGATCGCGCGGTTCGCTTTACGCCTCATTAACTGATTCGATGGACGGTAGGGGTAACGTACATCGATCTGTTTGTCCGGTTTTTCGTTCCCCCCTTGCCCCCCCCCTGTTGCTATTGACCGCGCGTTTGCTGGTTGGTGGTATTCGGTTTTTTGTTTAGGTGTTTGGTAGATACGCAGCCTGTGTGTGTGTATGTTTCGTGAACTTCTGGGATGTACGGATAGCTTTTAATATTAAACTTCAAATGAGCTGGACGTGAAATGAATGAAAAATACATGCTAGTAGGCTTCAAGAAATAAATATATTTACGTCTAAATATATGGATTTTCTAATATATATGACTGGTTTCATTAATACATTTGGAAGTCTTGGTAATGAGAGCAATGGTCTTCAAACTTCGTCGATTCATGGAACCCTTGGTGTTTCCAATAAGTGTGTCCTCCCAAATGTTTTTTTTTTGTCCCTCTCTTTTTCTTAGAAGAATATATCTTAAAATAATATTTAAATTAAATCAACATGTTATAAGTACTTTAAGTAAGACAATTAATTATAGCGCCATAACTTCCCGATAACCAAAGCTTTCATAGGGAAATAGCTTGTTATAAGGGTTGTGAGAAGGCTCACAAGGAGCCGAAATTTAAATTTATCCCAAAATTAATTTTGTTTACCCCGAATATTTCTAAAGCTTTGAATGTACAGCTTTTTTAATTTCAAAATTCTTTTACTTTTAATTAAAGAAATTGCATGGAAATAACGTTAGATTAAGCAATCATTGTTATTTTCCGGCAATTACTTTTAATTTTTTATTATTATATTTGTACGTGTTGTGTATATGGTGGAGAAAAATTATGCGTATAGAAAATCTTTTGCGCATCTTGGTAAAGTGTATACAGACCGATGAGTAGCGCACACAGGATTTTCAGGGGGGGGGGGGTCCAGGGTCAAAAGTTCACTATTCTCGTATCATGCTCCAATAAAGAAGATATCTAAGATTCGAAATTAAAGTTTTTTTATTGTAAAGTGTATGTTTTTATGGAATCTTGGATTCCTTTTGATTGTATTTGTTACTTGAATTGCTGTCCTGGTCAATCTCATTGATAAGACACTTTTTCTTTGAGCAAGTCCAGAGTAATGTGCAACAAATTTAGACCAGGCTAGTCCAGAAACTTGGTGCCAGTCAGCTTGCCAGGCTCTGTGCTCATAAGCCCATTGCAGACGCAGCCATCGATGATTTGCTGTGAGGAGGATCCTGTATAAAGGCTCGCTTACACGCAATCCACGGTGCAGTAGACGTTGACAAATTGACGAAGCCGACATTAGTACACCTGTAGCTGTAGACCAATGTGCTGCCAGCTGCCTGGAGGAAGCTGTACGGTCATTCACCGCCATGCAGAGCAGGTGTCAATCGTCGCGCGCTGACGTCACCTTTCGTTGTTCACTGCCAATTTTTCGAGTTGTTCGGTGCTCGTCGGTCCACTGCTTCCAAACTCGCACCCCTGTGGAACTGTCCCATTGCACACGAGCTTCTATTGCGAGATAAGAAAATCCTCCTTCTCGAAGGCCTATAATCCTCCCCCCGTTCAATCTCCGTAAGTTGGAATTTCTCCTTATTTCCTCGTGGAGGCATACTTAGGTCTCACTAAACGTTCACCACTAACAAATAATCATTAACTATTTTCAACGTCTCACTACAGCCCTCACCTCCTAGAGTCAAGGCCTGGTGACTCCAACGTGATAGGCTTGTGACGTCACACATAGTAGGGATAGAAAACTGCTTGAATTCAAGTTAGATCAGTTACTCGCCTACGCCATTTTGGTGCTTGTGTCTGTGCGGATACCTGCTTGTTCGCTTTTCTATTATAGATTTTCAATTTCTTTTTAACTATTCTGAATAAATTTTCAAAAATGGTCTACACATGCTGTTGGCGCCAGTTGGCGAGAATTCCTTGTATAGATTTCGCACCGAGCCAACTGTAGTAACCTTGTATTCAGTTCGAAAAGTTTAGCGATCCCATATGGTTGGGATCCGTTTCGCTCATTAAAATTTTGTTGTTAAATTTACAGTCCATTAATTTATATCGGCAACACATGCGTTGTACCGAATTGCAATAGCAATTATAAAGGTACTGAAAAATTGCAAATGTTCGCATTCGCCAAAGAGGACTTCCTTCGAAAAAAATGGATCCATGCTATATCAAGAAAAGATTTTGCTCCATCAAAGTATTCAAAGGTAAGTTATTTAACTTTATTCTATTTATGGAAACTGTAAAAATATCTTAATTTTAAAAGTCTTCTTATAACTTTAATAGGTTGTTCGATAAGACATTTGAAAATGTACTCATTTCTTTTTCTTCATGTGAGATTCTTAACATGATAATTACATTGGTAATTCATTTTTATATATCTACTAGCTTTTACCCGCGGCTCCGCTCGCGTTGATGTCTTTTAATAACTGTCAAAGTCGTAATCATTATCATTAGAAAGTAAATAATATAATATGGTAATTTTTTTTATTGCTTGACTGGAACCAATAAAATTAAAAAATTCTAAAATTGAGCATAGTTTAAAAAAACTGAAAATGTAATTTATTATAATAATTACAACAAAAATTCAATAACTTAAGCTATTAATATTTTTAAAAATCAAAAGTATTTACGTTTAATATATAATTCCTCTTTAAAAGAACTCAAAACAGAATATTATTCTAAGATGCTACTGTATACCATATTATATGTTCATCCGTCAGTTGTAAATATATGAAGATTTGGGCAATGTGGACACACCGTCAGGATACATATAGATGGCCATGGGAAAAACATTGCTTTTCCAAATGCACCCCTGCTACCTGAAATGTTAGCTTTGTTAATAGCAATAGTACAACTGGAAATTGAACTTGTTTGAATTGAAACGGTAGGTCAGTGGGGGATACTTGGAATTCGAGGTATCCCTTTTCATGACATATGTTCAAATATTGGCACCAAGTACATTCTGCATCAGTTTTGTGATCCAAAGCCTCGTTCATTTACATAGTCGAGGAGCATCGAGATTTTGCATAACTGGTACATTTAGTTTTAATTGAAGTTTATGTGAGGGTACACCCGGAAGTTCAAGTGAATTTAAGAACTCCGTGGGATATGAAGTACTTTGTTCTTTATCCATGATTGTATTCATTGATAAATATTTCTTCAATCCCCCCCCCCTTCCCCGCACGTCGTTTAAATTTTCAATGTTGGTTTTATGGTCAATGTTGATTTTATGGACAATGTCATTGTTAGGCGCCAATATTGATCTTGCGCGCAACCACTGATCCCAATTTAAATTTTGTTGCAAGCCCGGGTAAATTATAAAGTAAGTAAAATATAACCTCCAGCATTTGCGTCCAAACAACCATAACCGATTTTCAATTGCGTCTCTGCATAATGTTCCGAATCTAAATCATTATGAGGATACACTCTCATATTCGTTTTCAGACTGAATTTTTCAACTTTTCCCCATAAGCTTGAATTTACCAGCCAATATATAATAATGCTACCATTCCTCCTGTAATATCTGTACTATCTCGTAAATCGAGTCCGATTTAACGCTTCTATAGCTTTCTTGTGAGACATCGTACTTTCATCCCACACTAAAAAGCTTACATTGTGGAAGCATCCAGCCTTGAGAGCTATTTTTTCTGAAATTTCAGATGAGTGAATCTTCAAATGCAAGATTAAGCGATAATTTTAAAACGGAATGTGCAGTACGACCGTTGGTCAGTAAAATCGTGGCTATACCAGAAGAAGCCATAGCAACTGCTGTCTTCTAGATTTTTCTGATGGTCATTAATAATAAGTTTAGCAAAAACGTTTTTCCTGTTCCTCCAGGGGCTTCGAGAAAAAAGAGTGCACCACTGCCGGATTCTATTTTGCGTAACACTTGTTGGAAATCGTAGTTTAATTCTCAAGTAATTTCATTATCGAAGCCATTTCCGTCGACACGTCTAGGGCTAATCATTCCAAAATCATGTAGCTTCTTCCTAACAATTCTGAAAACCTTTATTGCGTTTCGTTGTAGATGTATGTGTTCATTGAAAGGCATATTTGCTTGTACTTGCTGCAATCGTCGCAAAATATCTTCCGCCATGTAGTCTTTGTATTTATTCCAAAAGGTTTGAGGATTAGAAAGACCGAAGATGAAATAAGTATTGCGTAAAGCTCCCTAATTTTATTTGGCGAGTGACATTGTATGGATGCTTCCATAGTATATATCTTCAAAGTAATACCTCCATTTGTTTTTGTGCAAAATATGAATATTGTATAATTAGGTTAAAAAAAGTTCAAAGTAATAAATACTTTCAAAGCTAATCAAACTAATCAAAACTACTAAAGTAATCAAAACTTTTTATGAAACTGTCAATTAATATTACCATAGAATTTTCAATATCACGCCCGCGCAATTCGCTAAAACTTTATTTCGTTTCCCTCTTTAAAAAGTGGGAGAAAATTTGCATTAAAATATCTGAATTGTCGGAATAGAGAACTTCTTAGCCAACTTGGCGATATTTCTCAAAGTTTGAGTTTGACATTTAACAAACCTAACGTAATAAACGTTAGACGTTTAATAAATAAACCATTTAAAAAATTACTTTTTGTAAAGATGCTAAATTGAACTATGTTTCAGTTATTAGTTACAAATGTGAGAAAATTTTTACTAAAATTTCCATTATTGACCAAATGCATAATTTTGCGCCAACTTGGCGGGAGTAAGCAACGTCAACGTTTTACCCTTATAGTTCCCGTTCCCGTAGGAATATGGAGATAAAATATACCTTATGTTACTCACTGAAAATGTAGCTTTCCATTGGTGAAAGAATTTTTAAAATCGAACTAGCCGTTTCCGAGATTAGCCGGAACAAACAGACAGACCGACAGACAGACAAAAATTTTAAAAACTGAATTTTTGATATAAGTACCATAAATACCTTTAAATGCATTTAGTAAAAAACTGCTAATTTAAAATTACAAACAGACACTTCAATTTTATTTATTTGTATAGATAATGAGAAAAGCGTATTGTTTATCAAATAAATATTTTGTAGCCCTAAAAAAATTTGTGTTTAAAAATGAGCCCAATCAAGTTTTGTTAATGAGACAAAAACTGTGTAGTATTTTTCCTATTGCAAACAAACATTATTGTGTCATTTTCTAAATATCTTTTCACAGAATCAACGAAAGTTCCTTAAGTATTAATTGTGTGTTAGCAAAAGAAAGCCCATTATATATGATACAGAGGTCATAGTCTACGTAAATATGAACATAAGAAACCATTTATTGATTATTTTGTATATTAATATGATGTGAGATACAAAATGCATAACACATTCACTACAAAAAAAGCTGCCTGATTTCTGAACTATTAGGATGACTTTAAAAGTAAGAAAAAAATAAAGCTAAAAACAGATAAACATGACTCAGCGTTAACCTCACAACGTTAACTTGAAGTACGATTGCTACGACAGCAAATGTCGGAGAAGACACCACATTTAGAGGTAGTGAGTACCAATTTCTAAGCCCTTGACGACAACACTGACAGTTTCTTTTCTAGAATTGTTTGCATTAATATAGACTATGTAGTGTCCTGACAAGAATTATTTCATCGTATCAAGTTTGCTTTGATGACAACCATTTGCTAGCAAAATAAACAAATTTCATTGACTCAAAGAGAAAACAAAAAAAATGTTGTATATAAGCGTTGTCGAAAATTTTTTTGCTGTTGTATCAAAAATTTTTTCAGTACTTCCGACAAAAGTTCCACTTAAAATTACAAAAAATAGAATTATCAGAGACATTTTTGTTAACTCTCACGAATCTTTTCTGTCAATGCAAAACAATATATATATTTAATTTTATGTTTGTGAACTACACTTTGCTGATGATGCAATACGAAGAAACACAGAAGCTTATGACGAAAAAACTGGGGAGAAGATATGTGAAGCCTTGCAGCGTTTTAGACTACAAAATTTTGCAGTCCCGACAAATTTCCCAACACTTTCCCCAAATATATTTCAAACTCTACAAATAACATCAGAGAATCTCTTGAGCAAAGACTGCAAAGATTAGAAAATGAGCACTTACAACGCTCAATCCAAGAAAGCATCATTTCCAAAGAAGAATTGGAAAAAAGTAAATCATTTACGTCGCTTCCAGAATTAGTCGAGTGTTTAAATGCAGAGAAGCTTCAGGACATATGGACTGTTGTTTGTAAAAAAGATCTAGTAATAATTATGATGCTAGACACAACGGTATCTCCTGTTATTTTAAAGCATCAGTGATTATAAATAAAGAATTAGATTTGTCAATACTCATAGGTCAAACAAAAATAGGTCAACTTGGTAAGTACAAATTTCCTGTAAAAGTTAATAATGTTATTGTTGTAAATAAAATATTACATGAACTGGTTCTCAGAGTAGAAATGAAAAGCTCCCATGATTTTCCTACAACATTTGGTTTTATTGTTAATCTTTTAGAAAGTATGTTTTCAGATTTAGATGATGATAAAAAAAATTGTACTCCATTTCTTAAATAACCAGCTCAAATTTTTAACCTGTAACAAGTTTTCTTTTAGATATTCCACTGAAATGATTGTTTTTTTTGTATATATCAATACATATCTCCTCATTCCTATAAATTTTTAAGAAATTCGGGTTATCTCAATATTCCCCATCCTAGAACTTAGCGCAAACTTTGTTCATCTTTAAAAACTAATCCTCAAGCAGAACAATCAAATGAAAACTTTCTAGCATACATAAAAAAAAGTAAACATCCTAAAATTTGTTGACAAAACTGTCATATTGATGCTTGACGGAATCTATTTAAAACCATATTTAGATTTTAAAGTTGGTAATATTCTTGGGATGGCATATAACAGTGAACAAGCTGCTACTTCAGCTTATGTGTTCATGAGTCAAAATCTTCTTTCTCCTCTTAAAGAATAGTTCATGTAATGCCGGTGAAAAAAATCGATGGAGAAAAATTGTTTGCTGTTGTTAAAAAAACTATCGTAGAACTTGATGGTATAGGATTAAAAGTTATAGGTGTAGTTTCTGACAATAGTTCTATAAATCGAAAAGCAATGTCCAACTTTTCTGTTCCTCCCAAATTGAGCATTGTATATCCACATCCTTCTGAGCCTTCCAATCCTTTATTTTTTGTTATTGATTCAGTACACATTTTTAAATGTATTCGTAACAATTGGATTAACCAAAAAAATGCAGGCTAATGTTTTTATTTTCCAGATTTCGAAGATCATAAGTTTCCTTTATTAGAAGCACATAACGACTATACGACATAGAAAGTAGTAATTTAGTAAAGTTTGCTTATGGTTTAACTTTGACCGCTTTATGTCCTACAAATCTTGAAAAACAAAATGTGAAACTTGTGCTTAAGATATTTAATAACTTTGTTATTCAGGGGCTTCAACTATTAGGAGAGCAACATAAACTAATTAGTTATGAAACAACATCAATTTTTATTTCTTTAATTTGTACATGGTGGAAAATTGTTAATGTTAAAACACCTTTAAAGGGACAACATTTGCTAAATACTTATCAGCAACCGAATACTTTATCTCCAGACAACAAAGCATGTCAATTCTTGCGTAAAATTTTGTCATGGTTAGACTCGTGGAAGGAAAAAGATTGTACTACTGGCACCCTTACTAAAGAAACACATCTTGCTTTTACTCATACCACATACGCTTTACTTGAAATGTCAAAATATTGCATTAAAGAATTAAAATTTCAGTATTTTCTTCCTGGAAAAAATCAAACAGATGCGTTAGAAAGTCGTTTTGGGAAATATAGGACACTTTCAGGTTCTCAATATTTAATATCAATTCGACAGCTTTATGAAGTAGAAGCTAAACTAAGAATGCAAATTTTTTACCTCTGGTTTCAAATGCTTATGGCCAGCTTAACTTAAAAGACATTAATTTAGAAGATTCGTGTAGTGAAAATCCTTTAGAGCCATCAGTATCGCATAATTTTAATATTACACTATCTGAAAAAGATTTTCGTGATGCTCAGCCATATCTACCTGTATTAACATATTTAGCTGGTGTTTGTGCTAGAGCAGCTCTTAAAAAATTAAAATGCGACTCTTGTTCCAAATCACTTGTTCTTAATAAAACTTTTGAACTAAATTCTAACTATGATTTAAAACGTAACTTAGACAGAGGAAGTTTATTGTGTCCTTCCTCATATGTCGTTACAGCGGTACTCTATAACTATATAATAGTTCAGAAACTTCTTTCTAAAGATTATGAAAATATGTTCCTCAAACAAAATAATCAACGTCAAATTGCCTCAGAAATATCGATTAGCTTGATAAATTCAAATGAATTTTTTTTTATATGATGAACCTTGTAACAATGATCATGCTTCTGAGCTAGTTTTAAAGCATATTATCCACACTTCTACAAATGCATTATTACATAACTACTGTAGGGAAAAAAATGATATTAAAAAAGTTGAAACAAAGAAAAGAAAAATAATACTTTATTAGCTAAATAAATTTCATTATTTTTATTTATGTAATAAGTTACATATATTTTTATGTCTGCATTATTTATCTCTCTCTATATATATTTATTCATTTAGGTGTATATCTATGCTTTTATATATGTATGATTTATTTAAAAAATATTTTTAACTTATTTTACGATAACTTGTTATTTGTGGGAAGTTTATTTTTTGGTTATTTTTAATGTTGCTATTGCAGAGAGTGAATTTTTGTTTATTACTGTGCGTGATACCAATAAAGTTTTACAATATATTTAATTCACATTTGTAACAATGCATAATATTTAATAATTACTCTTGGCAGAAACATAACTGACAAACAGCTAAATAAATTGTGTAATCTATTTTATTATTATTAAAAGCTTTTATTTAACTTACAATATATGTATGTATGTATGTATGTATGTATGTAATTTGTTCGGGTGGAATCTTGCAACTCAATTTTGAAGCTGATATCTTCCTCCCATTGAGCTGAAATTTTGTATACACGTTTAGTTTGGATGACAATGCATGTTTTGACCATTTATATTCCGATATTGCAATTAATTAAAAAGATATTAATTAAAAACGTTAAACTAATTTTGGGCGCCAACTTGGATATATCTGCATTGTTGTAATAATTTTATTGTTACAACAATGACAAAAGTTGGCGTCGAAAATCGGTTTTCAGCCAAACTGGAATTTCATAACGTTGCGCTATTGACTGTATTAATTAACTTTGTCTAAAAAATAATTACATTTCTACAATGTAAAAATAATCTAATTTCTACAACATATGCAATTTTTTTTTACAAATTTCTATCTATTTTCTTGGATTTAAATTCAAAACAAAAAAAAGTAGAGCTATTTTTCAAGTAGATTGGTACATTGTATACCTTTCTCAGCGCTGCCAAGTTAAACTGAGATGGAGTATTATAGAAATTCTAAATTTAACCCCTTAACTGGTTTGCCCGTACACCTTACGGGCTACTGAAAGTTAGCCACAACCGGTTTGCCCGTGCGCTGTACAGGCACCGAAATTTTTTCTTTCTATATTTTATTTGCACAGACATTTTTATTCCTATAATAAGGTTATTAGTATAGTGTGTCTTTAGGAGATGCAGAGAGAGAGTTTGTCCATGGTACTGAACTACTCTTCATTCAGAATTTTGGTAGTGGTGAAGGTGAGAATTTTTCACTGAAGGCAAGAATATATATTCTTGAAAATTTTGGATAAAGAATAGGGATTTACAAGGCAATGTACAATGTGTTGCCTAAGAAAAAGGAAAATGGATAGATAATCCAAAGAAGTCGATATTATCTCTATCCCCATTGGAATATAAGACTTAGTGTTACATTATTCTTCATATTGTGTGTGCATATAAATATGCACATACACACATGAAATCTTATCAATCGTATGAAAATGAGGTATGAACATGAAATTTTTGGTAAGTGGAAGAAAACATATTTTAAGATGTATGTGAAATATTTTTCATAGTACGCAGAATGTACTTATTAAAAGCAAACATTTAAGGGTTTTTGTGTTCAAAAATTATAAAATAAAAAAAGTAAGTAAAATTTTAAACCGGAGATTAAAATAAAAATCTTCCATTTTCGCGCGTTCTGTTAATAATTATGCTTAGTTACATGCAGTTAAAAAATGGGCTTTTTTTGGGAAAATTTGGTCAAAAAAATTGACCGCTTAAGAGGTTAATCTATGAAGCTCAGACAAAAATAATTATAGAATCGGAAAGATCATTTATTTCGTCCCGATACGGTATAATGTTTTTTACAAATAATATTTGTATTTCTTACGATTTTTTTTAAATAAGTCAAAATCGATGCCTTTTTATGAAAATAATGTCTAAATCGACGCGCATGAATTTTTTTTGTTTAAATGAATCGACATTCCGTACTAAGACAGCTCATGATTTGCTCTTTTAGAATCAGTCATTTAAAAAATAAAATGTCGAAAAAATTTTTTTACGATTTTTCAAAAAATACTCAACATTTTATTATTTAATAACTTCGTCATTTATGAAGAAAATCTCATAAAACTTTTTTTCGTGTGTAGGATAATATTACCCAAGATCTGTACGAAGATTGAAAGAATTGCTTAAAATTTACGGATTTAAGAAAAAATTGTTTTTTTCGTCTAGTACCCTTTTTGCGAGAATTCATTTAGCTCGACTGTTCGAAAATAACCGGCTAACACCTAGCAACAATGATGCGTTGAATGAGATGAACAGATTAAGAAACCTGTCGAGTGATAACTAAAAAGTGAAAAATAAATTGAAAGTAAAAAAGCCTTTTTAAAACAAGCTTTTATTTAAACGCGCTAAAAAGAATAAAATAAATTTTTCTTTAAAAATTTTTTACTATCAACTTATAACGTCATTACACAATTTATATGATATAAAAGCTTGTCGCGAGATTTACCTCTGCAGATAAACAAGTAAATTAAATAACTTGATCTGATTGATTTCAATTTCTTAAAATTTTCAAACTAAGTAAATAAGAGTGCTTTAAACTTGCGACAAGCTTTTATATCATATAAATTGTGTAATGACGTTATAAGTTGATAGTAAAAAAATTTTAAAGAAAAATTTATTTTATTCTTTTTAGCGCGTTTAAATAAAAGCTTGTTTTAAAAAAGCTTTTTTACTTTCAATTTATTTATTTTTATTTCGCATCGTCAGAGCTCAGGTGCCTCCCTCTGTGGTGGAAACTCGGCGTCAAAATTACCTGCGGCGATTGGTATCCGCCTATACGGCGCCGCACTAAAGAGTGATACCAGCTCTTGGGGATGTACTGGGTCTGCAATGGTAAAAATACCAATCCGCAGCCCATTGGATAAAAAAAAAAATTATGTATGTATTTATTTTCCTGTATATATCTATAATTATATTGGTAGATTTGTTTCAAAAATGTATTTGAAATTTATTTTATAATTCTTTATGTTGTGATTGTATTTGAAACCAATAAAGTTACTGTTTTTAAATTTGTTTGTCTTTTTTTCTGTTTTAAAAACTATTTCTAATTTTATTTTCCTTTTTTTAACTATTCTGAATTACCAAATTTTTAAAAAATTACCAAAAATTTAAGGAAAGAAAAGTAACTGACAAACAGCTAAATAAATTGTGTATTCCATTTTTATGTGTGTATTTATTTTCCTGTATATATCTATAATTATACTGATATAGATTTGTTTCAAAAATATATTTGAAATTTATTTTATAATTCTTTATGTTGTGATTGTATTTGATACCAATAAAGTTACTGTTTTTTTAATTTGTCTTTTTTTCTGTTTTAAAAACTATTTCTAATTTTATTTCCTTTTTTGTAACTATTCTGAATAAAATGTTGAAAATAAATTTTAAAGTTAAGAAATAAGCACAGTTTTGTAAAAAAAATATACAAATACAAAAGGTTCTTATGATTTGCTGCAATGTTTTTAAATGTGTTTATGTTCATCGTAATGCGTGTTCGTAGTAAATACACCGATAATTACATACTTGCAATTATTATTTAAATAGGTAAACTAATATTTACTCTTATGTTTTATGTACATGAAATAGAATTTAATGATCAATTAATTTTTTTAAATTCCCTGTCTGTATGTTGGGTTAAAAAACAAAAAGTATTTAAAAGTGCATCTGAAAAGTTCCGTAGGCGATGGACGAAGTCTCCCTACTAGTAGTGACGTCACAAATCAGTCACGAGGCCTTGTGTATATCTAGGAGGTGATTACGGTGTATCTGTGGGCGTCTGGACTGAAAATCAGTCCTCAATCCCATATCGTGATAGTCTTAGATGTTGGAACGACGTTTGTGGAGTTTTTCATTCTGCGGAGAGGCTTGCTGGCTATTGGTTGATTGGAGGCGATCTGGAGGCGTGGCGTCTTGACTGGGAATTTTGGAACATTCCTTGGTATATCTAAAAGGTGATGCTACAGCCCCCTATTTATACGCTTTCAGCATCAGTTCAGAGGGCGCTGCGTACGCCCCGCATGCGCGGTGACTCTGAAACTTTACTATTTTACGTAGCATCCTATAATTGATATTTGCTGTAAAGTACATTAAATTCTGAAGATTCCTTCATGGTGTTGCAATTTTTTAAAAACAGCAGTGTATTTAAAAAAAGAGCAACTGCAATTTTTTGAGTGTTTATTAAAGGTGTCTCAAACAAATTTTTTCAAACTTGTAGTGGATGACACTTGATGTTAATATAGTTTTTTCAAATATTAATTCATCAATTACCGGTTAATTAATTAAATTAATTACCGGTTTTCGACACCCACTTAGACTTATCTAGATTGTTGTAATGTAATTGTTAAAACAATGACAAAAGTTGGCGTCGATAACCGGTTTTTCAGCCAAACTAACCAAACCGGGTGTGCATTGTTATAACAATGCACACCCGATCATAAACAGATGGATATATATATATATCATTTTGAAATTTTCAATCGTTAATAAACCACTTTCTATTCATTCAAAGTAGGAATTGACTTAAATTTTTTTTTATATTGTTTTATTTTATACTTTTGGTGCGAATCAAGCTAATGAAATAGATACCCGAACACAATTTTATTTATTAATTTTTTTAACATTGTTCTCGATTCTTGTTCTCTTGTCAATTTTTGAGTGGACGGAAGTTGATAATTTTGAAATGGAATTTATTGAACTAACATCTTCAGAATTGTGAAAAGCAAAATTTATGGAATTTCGGAAAAATCTGGTTAGGTAACTCGAACGTTAAATCGACAGCTATTTTATACTGCTGGATGTCATTGCCGGAGCGATTTAATTGTTTGAAGAAAACAGCATGTATGCTCTACTTTCCTTGCTTTTGGTATATATATGCTGCTCTTGGGTTCTACATATATATGTGTGAACAAAAAAAATTTTTCTCTCATGAAACATATTTTGAGTCGTCAAAGAGATTGTTTAACAGCTGAACATTCAGAATAAAGTGTCAAATTGATCCCTGATCATATAATATCACTGACAGTAGCGCACAAAAAATTTTCAAGGGGTGAGTCCATGGTCGAAAGTTCCCTAACTCGTATCATACCTCAAGACAATACTTATTGATTCGTCTGATTTTGGCAATAAAAAACAGTAAAAAATAAATTATTGAATTAATAATTAGCATTAACTAATGAAATAATTTGTTAATTACAAGTACTTAATTAAATTTTACATTATATATAAATAGGATTATCGTCAATCGAAAAAAACTCAAGGGCTTTGGGAGGTGTCCGGACCCCAGAACACCCCCCTTGTGTGCGCCACTGATCACTCATATTGTGACATTAAGTAGAGTTTTGCAAATACAAAGTTCGCATTGAAATTTTAATTTTTTTCTTTTCTATGTTGCATGAGCCCTTATTTATGTTGTTTATTTCTTATTTTATAAATATTTAAAAAAATGCATAATACATACACAGTTTTAATTTTTTTTACTTATATTGAAAAAAAAATCATCTTTTATGTTTACTCTTATTTTAATAAATACTCTTAAAAGATACATATTTGTGGATATAGTTTTAATTTTTTTATTTATGTTGAAGAAATAATTATATTTTATTTTGTTTACTTTTATGCTAATAAATATCTTCAAAAATGCATAATTAATATATAATAAAACTCTAATTCTGTATTTTTGACCTCTGTTTCCTAAATCTGCAAATATTGCCTTGTGGGAATCGAATTATTTCAAATGATTATATTGTGCCTGGCATATTTAATCTTATTGGTTGATTGGTTTGGCACACCACAGCTATGAGGTCACCGACCCCTCTTTACACTAAAGACACATGATGCAGAGGGGCTGACGCACGTGTCAGAACTAATGATAAACTGATATATCTCGAAGTCACGAGGCAATACTTTTTCAGATAACAACTCCAAAGCAGCTGGATGAAAGTCATATACAACTTATAGATATCTGACGCACATACAAGAAGGATATAGACTACTCAAGAGCTTTTTGTAAGTGCAACGGGTATTTCAGGAAGGTATAAATGCCGTGAACTCGTAACGGGCAATGTTTTAGATAAGCCGACTGTTGGTTTACTGATTCCACACTAAAGACACGTTGTGTAAGCGAGACTGATGCTTGTTAATAAGGGGAGGTTTAAAACTATGACGTTTGATACATTTAATGGTAGCGTGAGATTGAGTGAGTGAATATTAACGTCGCACTGTTCAGATACACGAGGTCTTTTGGTGACGGTCCGCGTAATTTTGAACCATGGTCAAGTGACGCGGACGACACCTGAGTCCTAACTACCACACCACACCAACGGGAGGATGTTTGAGTTCTCGACAGATTTAACGTGCATCACTCCCTTACACGGTGGGTCTTCAGTGGTGCTGGGTTCGAATTCATGACACGCTAGCCCTGATCCGATACCTTGACCCCTTGCTACCGTGGCCCCCGAGTGAGATTTAGAAATTTAAATATTTGGTTTATTTACGCCGCACTATTAATCACAGAAAAATATTTACATCGATGTTATCAAACTATTGGTTATTTCATTAGAGTCCAGAATATGATATTTGTGAGGAAGGAGATAACACACACACACAACCGTTCTCTCCGATGTTTTCCATCCGACCAGTGGCTCACACTAGGAGAGGAGGGTCCTTGGGTCTGCCCCCCCCCAATAGCCCTTGATTTTTTTCCGATTAATTAGAATCCTATCTGTATAGTATGTAAAATGTAATTAAGTATCTGTTATTAATGATTAATTTCATTAATCAATGCTAATTATTTATTCAACAATTAATTTTTTGCCGTTTTTCCCCCCGGAAATCACAACAAAATTAAAAGAATGTGTTAGGTTGCGTATTGGAGCACGATACAAGAACGGTGGACTTTCGACATGGATTCCCACCCTTGAAAAATTCCTGTGTGCGCCTCTGCAACTGACTTCTTCCACCCTCTCCAGAATCTCGGGAAGGGAGCAATCGGCCCTTTATCCTCGAATTACATCCTGCTCGTTGGCGGAGTGGGGTTTTCTCACGATGTCAAAGGTTGCCGAGGCGATGACAGAAGACAGAACATCGTAATATTTAGAGGTGCATGAGTGCATAGAAACGCGGTTATCGTATTCACAAAAAGAAGCCAACTTTTCAGCTATGTGACATGAAAACGTCACAATACCCTTTCCCTGGCGTAGTGTGGAGGTAGAGAGTGAGTCCAGGTATCGATCTCATCCTGACCTCGGTTCATTTATGAGGCGTTTGATTTGATTTACGTCTACTCTGAAACAACACGAGAGCTATTGGAAACAGAACTTGTCATTTTGAGCCGCGGTCAAGTGACGAAGATGATAACTGAGCTAGTATTTCCTCTTCTAACTTCCACACCGCACCAACGGCAGGAATTCAAACCTAGAGAGATCCTCAACACAGCAAGTCTTCATTGGCACCAGGGCTGAAAACTCATGACTCTACAAAACAAGTCTCGAGGTTACGATCATGACCATTTGGCTACCGTGACTCTAATTTACGAGGTGTTTTAGTTGTCGGAAACTGACTTGCATAGCCGGAAAGTATTCAGATCTCGAATATTAGATCACCTCTAAACTCAGAACGATTTTCTAGAAAAAACAATTCCATAGAAGTATTTGAATCATCGATAAATGGTACTGGAATGGATTTTAGGTCCATGGTTTTATGAACTCAAAACACATTTGTTTTTCTTCATATTATTTTGAGACCACCCAAGTGAGTAGATGTAAAACGACAATAATGCAACTTCTTGTTAGCATTATCTTATCAAAGCTTGTTTTTGAGTTGGCTTTCATCGTCCTCTTTCAACGTGCTCTCTGTCAAGACATCGGTTCCTTAAAAGTCCTTGATGCATCCTTCATTGAAGAAGTCATCAGTCAGTATCCTGGATGCATGAGAGTGTGATAATTTCCTGCGATTTTAGACTTTTCACCCTCTATTTATTTTTGAAAGTGTTTTCTTTACACTTCTTTGAATTTTACTATTGTACTTTTCTGTATGATCATTTAAGGCAATGTTCACTTATATTGTGATATCTGACTATGTTTGAAACCATCTTGGAAAAAAAATTTATAAGTGATCTTTTTGTGTGTGTTTGTGTCAAAATTTGATTAAAAAGATTATTTAAAAAAATCATCTAAAAATAAGAAGAAAAAAAAAACGAAATCTTTTTACATATATATATTATAAAGTGCAGGAAAATTATATTTTGAAATCTTGTATCAAATTGAAAAGCCTAATGGTATTATTTTTGTATCTTATATAAAGGTTGATTTTTATTTAATAAATCTGAGTTATTTTTAATGCATTTAGAGTAGTCGCAAATCGAATTGAGGATACTACAGTTTAGATAGTTAAGTTATATCGACCTTTTAAAATTTTTTTTTTTTTAACTCTTTTGTTTTAAATGGATGCTTATTAAATCACGATCACAACCAGGGGCGCACAAAAGGGTGTCCACGGGTCCCCCCCATACCCATGTATTTTTTGTGATTAAATATAATCCTATGTATATAGGGCGTAAAATTTAATAAGATAGTTGTTATTAACAACTAGTTTTATTAATTAATGCTAATTACTGATTCTATAATTTATTTTTTTACTGTTTTTTGTTCTCAAAAATCGACAAAATCACAACACATGTGTGACGACACAAGCAGAGACATAAATAATACTTTACAGAGATTTTAGAATATTAAGGTATCCGACTGGTTTCGACAACTTTTGTTTAAAAAAAGGGAGATATGGGGATTTTTTTTTGTTGTTGTTATTTTTAGATTTGTTTAGTGCATTTTAAGAAAAATGTGCTAAAATTAAAAAGAGAAAAAGAAATTATTAAAACTAAAATGGGAAAAAATAAGGTAAAAATTGACAAAAAATAGCATAAACGCGGCCCATTCTGCACCAAAGGTTTATGAACAAATTTTCAATCTAATGTGTTGCTATATTATTCAATTTTGAAATGACCTTCAGGATAAGAGATATTTTCTTTTCTACAAAAACTAGAGCACTTTATCTCGGTTACTATATGAAAATGCTTAAAAAGACAGTGATTATATTCACATAAGGGACTGTAAATTTTGTAATAAAACAGTGATTGATAAATCTGAAGGTTTACTATTATACAAAACTTACAGAAAAAATTTCAGTTAATTATGTTCAAAACTTTTTTAGCAATCGCTGACCCCGTTTGATTACACTGGGCAACAAAAAAAGAAACATTTTTTTGTCTCAGAAAGAAAAATATGTGATTCTGATAGCATTTCTTCCCCTGATTTCAAATATGATATCGATTTTTCTTCATCACGCAAGGTTTTCGAGAGACAGGCATTTATAATTTGAAACACTTTAATATTTTCTACATTCTTAAGTACACAATATTCGCGCGAGCATTCGGACTCACCTAGAAATAAGAAATCATGATTTTCTTTTATATTTCGCCTGTGGAATATCCCTCTTGATGGTCCAACAATAATCGGCCAGCATATTAGCATTCCATTTGCCTTGATATCTCTTTTCTATCGCTGAAATCTCCTGATGAAAGCGTTCCCCGTGCTCATCGCTCCCTGCACCAAGATTTCCGGGAATAATTCTAAGTGCGAGTGCAGGAAGTGTATTTTTAAGGACATTACAGCCCAAATGTTTATAAGATGTTATTTTATAATATATTTATAAGATGTTGTTTCATAAGATCATGAACAATATCACGGTAATTTTCCGCCTTTAGATTTCCCCAAAAACTGTGAGTTACATTTTTGAATGCTTACCAAGCTGCTTTCTCCAGTGGATTTAATAGTTCCTCAAACTTCTCATCATGCATTAGTGATCGTATTTGTGGACCCACAAATATCCCTTCTTTAATTTTTGCTTCACTAATTTTAGGAAACTTCTGTTTTAAGTACACGAAACCAGGAGTATTGCCCATGGCTTTCACGAAATTCCTCATTAATCCTAGTTTGTCATGTAACGGAGGTAGATACACATTTTTAGGATTACACATTGCGTAATGTTTCACATTTTTCTGTCCAGGAATGAATGATTCGCGTTTAGGCCATTGTTTTCTGATGTAATGGTTTTTTTCTGTCCCTACTACCTCAAAGACACAAAAAAGAACAGTACTTTGCGTAACCAAGCTGCAGACCAAGAGTAAGTGCAATTACCTTCAAATCACCACAAATATTCCATTCATACACTGCATATTGAATCTTTGCCAATATAAATTGAAAGTTTTCATATGTTTCTTTCATACTAGCAGAGTGAGCCACAGGTATTGATGGAAATTTATTTCCATTATGCAGAAGCACTGCTTTTAAACTTGCTTTGGAGGAATCAATGAACAAGCGCCATTCTATAGGGTTATGTTCAATACCAAATGTCTCCATAAGAGAAGAAATATCTTTACAAAACACTAAGCCATTTTCTTCAGAAAAATAGTCTTTACATTGAGAATGATGACTACGATAAGTACATATCTTTGTATTCTTTTGAAGAAGATTCCATCCTTTTAGCCGGGAACCAAGCATTTCAGACTGTTTTTCGGATAACTTTAAATCTCGTATGAGATCGTTAAGATCTTCTTAAGTCAATAAATGATGATCAGATGAACAGCTTGTTTCAAAAGTTGTATCCCCACAAACTGTTTCTTCATCTAATGTCACATGTTCTGGAGGCTTTGGTACGGGCAATTCTTCACTGTGTGGAACTGGTCTCATTGCAGATTGCAAGTCAGGGTACACCAGTGTATGTTTTGATCTTGACGTAATCCCTTCAATGTTTGTTAAGCAGAAATAACAGTCAGAGGAGTGATCTTTGGGTTCCCTCCAAATCATAGGGATAGCAAATGGCATGTGCCATTCTTCCATGCAGTGAGAAGCCTACTACACGATAAACAACAGATATGTGGGGCCCAGGTCCTTGTTTGGTCCCCCACTTTACACCCAAAATAAAGTTCATAACACTTTTTTACTAATGGAGTAAGGTTTCGCCTTTGGGACTTGAGCGTCACTTCACCACATATATAACAAAAGTTGTTATGATGATTTAAACAAGCTCTATAATTTTGTAAGTAACAACAAATTAAAAGAAATAAATTTGTAAATACATAACACACAACAATCCAAACACAAAGCACTCACAATTACGTGTTTACTGGTTCACTACTATCTCACAACTGGCATCGTTCTAATGAATGCATGCTAGTCTAGACCATGTCTGTGCCTGTCTGTTGTGTCTGGTGCCAAAGTGTCTGTACATGTCTGAACTTGCACAACAATAACAATGATACCATTTGAGTTAGCTAATGTGGTTCCATCACATTTACAATGCTCTAGGAGTTTTTATTTTACAATGGATAAATGGTCGTTTATTAAAAAAATATTTAAATACATTAATTGAAATTAAAATTTAAAAAAAAAACTGTGGGTGATGGAGAAATTCCGAATACATATTTGAAAACACGATCAAAAACTGCATGAAGTACAACTATTGGTACTCATGAGACAAAAATCATGTTGACCAGTGTTATTTTCAAAAAAACCTATTTCGAGAAAAACGCGTTTTAAAGTATGACATCTCTCTTAAAGTAATAACATCTGATTTTACTAAAACACTTGCAGTTTTTGTTCTAGTAAACGGAAAAGGATAAACTTGGTATTTTTATAAAGCTAATAAGATGGCCTATAAAATAAAATCTTAAAAAAATTTGTCAATTTTTGGCAAAATTCACAGTTTTAGGGTAGTCGGATACCTTAACACATATCCCAAGCTTTCGATACGTTGATTGAAAAAAAAAAAAAAAAAAACAGGGCATGATGGCATTCGTTACACCTGCTCTCAGAGGATACAAAATCTCTACACAAGCTCGCTGGCGAAGCTTGCCTATCTCTTTCGTTGAGATACTTCTGTAGAGTATCCTCATGTACTGCTTGCATAAGTGCAATCCTTCGTATCAGCTTGGTTTCTATCTAAGGTTATGGAATACAGCCTAGAATTCGTTACAACCCTTTGTATTAAAGTTATATGAATAGTTAGACAAATGCAAAATTTATGTAATTTGAATTATATTATTAACAAAAATTACATAAATATTGCAGTATGAAATACGGTTTAATTTTCAGTCAAATCTCATTTTAAGCAAGAATTTAAGGAAAAAAAAATAATTAATTTTAAGTTATTAAATACAGAGGGTCGTTCAAGCTTTATGGAAACAATTTCGTCATTCCTTTTCTCGTTTGCATTTTGATAAAACTTTGAAAATTTCAGAATAATCGTCTACTAAGGTTTTCTTTTGACTGGAATGCAAAATAAAAGTTTTATTTTAAAAATTGCTCCAAAAAATGATATTGGGCTCGATGGTTACGTAATTACGCTTTTCCAAGGAGAAATATTCGTATCGACAAATTAAAAAGCGGTGTAAAAATCTCAATTATTGCATTTAAATAAAAGGTATTCATAATATATTAAATTTGAAAGGGAAAAAGAGCATCTAACAAAAAGTCAAAATGAAAACATGACCACGAAATTTCCTCGTAAGATTGTTCAAACATAGACAACTATCAAGAAACTCTGATCCTTAAAGAAAATCTGCCGACTGAAAGATTCATTGCATCGAAACTAGGAATGTCTTCCAGAACTGTAATTAAAATCAGTCATAAGGATTTAAAGTTAAAACTGATGTTTAACTTTAAAGTTCATTTCCTTTTTTACAACGTATTGCTGAAAGAAAAGCAAATTGTAGAAAATTATGTAAAAAACACCTAGTTGCAGAAAAATGGAAATTTGTAATACTCGATGAGGTATGGATATCTGTAATAAAAGTAACTGTAATAAAAGAAGATAAATTTTCTATTGCTCAAGTGACGGGAATGACTGTACGAAATGGCCTCATCAGTGTACAGTAAAGTTCCTAAAGAGATTCATGGTAGCTGCAGGATTTTCTAACAAGGGCTAATTAAAATCAAAACGGTCTCAAATAAAGCCAGAATTAATTCACTCTACTATCAGTAGAATATTTTCGAACCAATTTTTCAAGAATAAATTCCAGCTTTATATAGAAAGGACATTGATAAAATTGAGCTCCAAGTGTACAAAGCCACGTCTAAGTCAACTGCCGCTTAATTAGCAAAGTAAGAATCAGAAACAGGAATAAAGTGTTCCCAATTTGACGAAACACGTGCAAAGTTACCCTACGCTTCTACAACGGACTTATGTACTTTCGTTTCATTAAAATAAGCCATAGGAAAACGGCATCCAAGAACACTGAACAAACTTAGGAAAACGGTTCAAGAGGAATGGAGTAAAATTTGCCTAACAGTACTAAGAAAAAGTTTACTTTCATGAAAAATTCAAGCTAGTGCATAGGTTCTCAATGTGGACGATAACGCCCCCTTGTGGGCGTTTGAAGCTTTCAGGGGGGCAGTAAAAGACCCAGAGAAAATTAGGGGGCGTTGAGATGGCACGAAGGGGCTTGGGCAGTATAACCAAATATAGTATAAAGAAGACATAAAAACACGCTGATTATGTACTAACAAAAGTAAACTTAAATACTGTTTACCTTATGTTAATTGTATGTATTTAAATCATTTCTCTAAATCACATGCACGAAAATTCACATATTTCTGTAGTTTGGGAAGTGAAAAACTTAAAGATTACATTACATTCAGACCTACATTAAATTGAATGATGTAGTTCATTTTAATTTCTGTAGTGCATGAGTTGTCTTTGTCTGTGAGCAATAGGATAAATGTTTCTTCCAGTGCATTTCGGCCGCGGTGGCCGAGTGGTCTAGGCATCGGATCATGGCTAGCGTGTCATGAGTTCGATCCTAGTACCACTAAAGATCCGCCGTGTAGGGGAGCGATGCACGTTAAATCTGTCGAGAGCTCAAACGTCCTCCCGTTGGTGTGGTGTGGTAGTTAGGAGAGGGGGGTGCCAGCTCAGGTGTCGTCCGCGTCACTTGACCATGGTTCAAAATTACGCGGACCGTCGCCAAAAGCCCTCGTGTTGCTAATCAGTGCGACGTTAATATTCACTCACTCACTCCAGTGCATTTCATTACATATATTATCCAAGAAACATAATTAAATATGTTAACCAGGAATTAACGTTGATTCTTTAAAGTCTGAAACTGCCATTTATATTTTGAAATTAAAAAAAGGCAATTGTTTATTATAAATTACTTCGTATCATTAAAACCCCTGCATGTTTTATAGCAGGTAAACTAAAACTTTTATTCCTCTTTTTAATGAATAAAAAAATTCAGTTGTGTTTCAATTCCAACAATATCCTATCAATGACTAAAATATATAATATTACACATTTAAAAATGTTTGTGGCAATAGCTATTTCAGATTCACAAGTAAAAAAATTAGGGCTTCAGAAAAAAATTTAATCAAAAAATATATTCTATTAGTAATAGAATATTTTTTAAAACGTAACTCTTGTTTTTACCACGTATTATGTACACTCTTATTTCTCTAGAGTGGAAGGGGGCGGTATTGAAATATTCACCAGAAAAGGGGGCGCCAGTTCAAAAAAGGTTGGGAACCTATTTGCTAGAGCTATTGTCAACAATCATGGCTATCAGGTAGAAGCAAATTTCCACAAAAAATACGGTATTTATTGATAAAAATTAACTATCAAATCGTTTCCATAAAGTGTGAACGACCTTCTGTAATAAGTTAGCTGTTTTCATTAATTTCTTACAATAAATTCTCCCGTGTTTTTTAGAAATGTGACATTCATTTCAATACGAAGAATCTCTTCACTGCCTGCCATTTGCTGCGTATGTCTGAGATGTTTGAAAAACACTTTTAATCCTGCATTTGCTTGTGCAAAACTTGATGAAATATCAAATTGAAATTACACATTTTGCGCTTTCCAGTTAATAACGGTGGCAAGAAAAATTTTCTGAATGAACCAAGAATCTGCAAATTTCCACACGTCTTCCTCCACTTTAATAAATTAAGCGTCTAGTAAAAAAAAGTACTATATAGAGAGGCTTATGGGAATTTTTTTGGTCTGCTCCTGAAAATATATAGATGAAGTAAAATGGTATGCAATTCTCTCCTCAAGCACCTCTCCTTTCTCTTTTTTCAAGGATTTTTCTTCGAGAGAAAAGCAATTTTTATCAAAAGACTCTCATTTAAAAAAATTGCAGAGAGGGAAAGAAAAAAAAATACAACTGCGTTGAACTTTTTAATTGCTGGCGATCCAGCATCATCTCGTTAAATGTTAAAATGAGAGTTCCTCATTTCTTTTCTTTTCTCCTTTTTCTATTCTTTTCGACTTCATTTTTTAATCTTCACTTTTTCTTCTCCTTTTTTATTTTTCTTTTTTCGTATGGTCTTTTTGAGTTAAGAGCTGCGAATAAGAAGCTAAGCGATCGATCACTTAGCAAAAATATTTCGTGATCCACTCCCTCCATCCCCCATTTAAGACAGCTTTAATTCTATGGCGGGGAAAAGACTGCACTTATAAAAAGTGTTTCTTTCAAGTTCAGTTTCGATGCTATTGCTTTTTTTTAATACTTTATCTTGATCATTCCTAATGCACTTCACATTTATTCTAATTAAAGTCGTTCTAGAACTGCACAGCGATCTATTGGTGACAGGTATCTCTATTTTGAAACACCTTCCAATTACAAGAACGCACTTTAATACTTATCTTTAAGCTTCCTCATAAAAGTGTTCAAATACTATTGCATTCAAGCCTACATTTTCAAAGCGGTTTTCGTTGAAATGGAGTGTTGAATCTGCATCAAATCAAACGCTGTTCCTTCAACTATCAAAAATTACTGTATCAAAGCAAAACTATTGCAATTATTTTTTGACTGTAATTGATACAAATATTTATTATATTGAATAGTTCAGAGTCATTTCCATAAAATCCATTCTAAGCGGATCTCTACTCAACAAAATAAACATGCCTGCCAGTGGCGTAACGTACACCCCGCATTGCAGGGGGACACAGGATTCTAGGGGCCCAAAGCTTGACTGATACCGTCTTGGGGCCCAAAACCTTACTTCGCAGGGGGCCCCTAATATTCACCGTTACGCCACTGGTGCTTGCCGATTTCAAGCCAATAGTATAACAGTTCAAAGACGGGATTTTTTGTCCCTAACGGTCTCTTTGGTGTTGATAACTTTGTATCAAAACTCGTTCTTTAGTACTTTGCTTACTCCCTTTCTTAGGTTTATATTATGACTGAAGAAGAAGCCTAGATGCCTCTAGGCTGGATCTCTGGACGAATATTTATTCTAGTCCTCAATTCCCTTGGGGGCGATTTTCGGTAAACCCGTTCTTAGCAGATCTCTTCACAACGAAAGAAACATGCCTGCCACAATTCATTTTTGCAGGTGTAATAGCTTCGGAAATCTTGTAATGAATGAGTGAATGTGTGTGATTGAGTCACTTTTCTCCGATATATATAGATTAGTATATTCCGTAGATTTATCGCCTAAATATTTTTCTGAATAACCATCAAGAGAATTTCTGGTTAAGATTTTGCAGACGGATTTTCATTTATTAAAGAGTAGATAAAACAACACTAACGGCACTCGAACTCGCGATTCCAAACACCACCGGTGGCTCTCACATTTAAAAAACCAGTTTTTATTTATCACATAACGGCCCCATTGTTCTGTACGAAGAATCTTGGTTGAAAATAAGAGTTTACTCGAACTAGTTACTCGATTTGAAAAACGGCAGTATCGAAAATCGGCACCTTTAGTCCGGTTTCACTCGCAGCAACTTTGCACCAGTAATTGCGATTCCTGTCACTCCTGTCCTGTCCTTGTTTTCCATGTTTCACATGCGAAAACGAAGTTGACTGAAAAAGGACTGCCGAATTCGTCGGTACGATGATTGAATACGAAGAATCAATAAAAAGCTTTCTCTATTTTCAATACACAAGTAGCTGCGTGTGTAGAGCGTAACTTCCACAACATCCTTTTAGTTGAGTCAACTAGTGGAAAGGCATAGCCGGAAGTGTCAGTTGACCACGTGCGAAGAGGCCCAGACAATTTTTAATTATAAACGAGCTCCCAGCTGTTTGCTGCTTTTAGGTGCAGTGCAAATTGACTGGTATGAAAGGGCTCTATTTCTATCACTTTTCAAATTAAGATGAATAAGGAATGCAGTGCAGTATGTTTGTTTGTAGAGGTAGACGAACCTTTTAATATCCATTTGATCTGAAGAATGAAATGTTATTCCTGCGTCTAAATATAATCTCTCTGGCGATTATGAACGTCAGAAATGCATTATTCCTCAAGAAAATGCAAATTCAAAGCATTGATGAATTGCTGGTGTGAGAGAGATCTCCTGTGATTATATACTCTTTTGATGTATGTAGTCAGTAGTAGTATTAATCAAATCGAAGTAGCAGATGGATTATGCAAGATCAGTGTAACACAAAGTCTCTTGCCAATAATTTTATTTTTAAGCTTCATCAACATCCGTTGATTGAGTGCTGATAAAATTTATCTAAAGTGTATTGCTTGAAGAAAATTATTTTATCAAAAAGTCTTTCAAACAATATTTCTTTTCTCCCTTGTCTTTAAAACATATTTTTTTTTTATTCCCGTATTGCTTACTAATATTAATTAAATATTATTTTTATTTTGGTTTTTCTGTGAGCCGTAACCATTTTTAAACACATAAATATAGCCAAAATCTTGATTATCCATCTTAAATTTTAAAAAAATTAATTTTCTTTCTTATGTTTAAAAAGTTTTCAGCTTTAGAAGAAAGAATGGAATACAATTCCAGGATTTTACTGTACATTGATTTATAATTTCTTTTATAATTGTGCTGTCATTTTCTATAAGATTTATTTGTACAACTGTTAAACAATCATATACAATTATTTAACAATTTTACATTAAGTATTTTCCACCTTTTAGTAATTAGGTATTTAATAATATTATAATAACAGTGAATGTATAAAAATTATTACGTATTAATATAAACATATTTATTATTTATTTCATTAATTTTCACGTAATTTAATTGCCTATGTTAATTTAACTTAAGGCTTAATTTATCATATTCGTTTAATTATGTTTTCATTTCACTCATTATTATACAATTAAATATTGCGTTACCAGAGTATATTGCAGAAAGTTAATATGTGTAACATTTATAAATGCTCATTTTAGTACAAATTTCATTAATTAGATATAAATAGCTTCTCAAGAACTTTAAATCATCGCACTTGCAGAAAATAACTGTTGAAAGAGGCATCAACTATAGAAGTTATGTCTTACGTTTTATTTGTGATTCGTATTACTATCAGTTATGTTTTTAATAGCTCTCCCTGGATTTATTTATAGTTTTAAAATTTTTATTATTTATATATATAAAATATTGCGTTATATTCAAAAAAATAAAAAGGTGGTTTTTTGCTTGTTCTTTAAGGGAACTGAAAAGGTTGGTATTATATAAAAGGGATAAAGAAAAGAATCCTTTTTGTTTTTTTTAAAGGGGGGAGAATACTTATATATATTTGTATTTTTTATTATCTTTTTTCGAGGGTCAAAGAGTTGCCACTGGCTTCTGGGTGCGCCGCAGATCGCGCAACTCCCCTAAAAGCTTTCTCTCTCTCTCTCTGTGTTCTCTTTTCGGCCGTGCCTTGTAAAGGGGATGATGCACGTTAACCCCTTCAGGACGAACGTCACACCCGTGCGCCGGCACGAAACAACGCCAGAGGATGAGTGTAACATCCCTGCGCCTGCATGAAACGCCGTCAGAGGCTTAGCGTCACGTATCTGCGCAACTCACTTCGAACGTTTTTTAAGCTCAGCTTTTTGGCAATAGATGGCATTCTATGTCCATAAGATTTGAGATACATGGAGATCTGACCTTCTACTCGAAATGACAGAAATATTACTCACTTACACGTGATTTTTGTTTTATAAACATAAGGGGAAAGGAATGTTTCCGAATTGAGTGCTTTACGACCTGCTCTTGAAATGAACTCGTGGTATTTGTTTATAGTGAAGATGAGAGATTTATTTTCGCTAAAGCATTTGATTTGGATTTTCAGTCTAGTTTTTTATGGATAATTAGATCTGGTAGACAAAATTTGTCTTTTTTTTCTTTCTTTTTTTACAAGGCCTACTTTTACAAATGCTTACAATTAAATGTACTTGAGCAGAAAGTGGCTGAAGCAAATAAAGTATTAAAAAAAAAAACGAAATATATGAAGCATACGCCGTTCGAAAATATACAGAACAATACTGAACAACGCGTTTATATTTCGGTAATTTTATGTATTTAGGCTTAAATACACAAAACCCTCCAGCCGGCCTGTGAGTGACACTCGCGATAGAAACCTCCGGCCCTGGCGGTAAGCAAGCGTTTGCATCCTTCGTCCCGAAAGGATTAAATCTCTCGAGGCTCAATATTGTCCCTCTGGCAAGGTGTGGAAGCTCGGAGAGGGGGAAATCAACTCAGGTATCGTCCTCGTCACTTTATAATGGTTCAAAATTACCGCGCCCATCGCCAGTAGCTCTCGCGTTGCTTCACAGTGTGACGTTAATTTGCACTTGCGTGTTTACTGAGCAATTCTTTCCCTTGCGGCATCGTGATCCCTTTAAATTATTTCATAACATGGCAGAGGGAGGGATCAAACAGCTATTTGCCATAATGACATTTTATTCCAAATTAAATAAACAAAACAGTTTACTCATTATTAAATTGTTACGTACAAAGCTTTTCACTGTAGAAAAGTTCTAGTTCAACGTCAGTTCATTTCAGTCGTTGCTCCGCCGACTCCAACACCCGTCTTTCAAAAGTCTGCGGTGTTCATCTTCCCTTGTCCTCGAGATGCGGTTGCCCCCGCAAACTTCTTCTACAAAAAGATTTGGCTCAACTTGGGAGCCAACCCTTGTAAACTCCCTGGGTGGGCCACTTTCACGCCCCCAATCACATTTGATTGGCAAGCGAAACAGATATGCACATGGCTCTCCTCACTTTAGTCCCACTCCATTGGTACTTGTAGACCAGAGGTTCCCAAACTTCTTTGTCTCATAGACCCCTAGCCATGGTTTTCGGTTTCGGGTAGACCCCTGCTTACCTAATATTGAATTTTTGAAAATTTATCAAATTAAATGTCTTCTTGACAGATGGTACTACTGCTTACTTTAAAAGAATTAAATTTCTAACTGTAGTGAAGTATAGCGTTTAAAATTTAAGAAGTGCATGTTAATGAATTAAATTAAAATTAAATTAATACATAAAATAACTGAACAACAAACAAATGCTTTTAATGAGAGGAATGAATCTTGTGTTTCAATAAAAAATTGTCAACACTTAATATCAAATCTAGTCAGGTTTAACTTTAAATCTCCTTTGTAGTAAGTGTTTAGTTTTCTTCCCTTTTCTTTTTTTGGCTTTGAGGTTTTCAAACTCACTGAAATTTCCTCTCATAGGAAAAGCAATTAAAATCTTTCTCATGATATTCCATAATTTGTGACAAATAAAACGTGTGTCTTTTTAAAGCCAAAACTGATCAGTGGCGTAACGTACACCCCCGCGTTGGGGATTCTAAAGGGCGCAAAGCCTATGTTATGTTATGGTTTTGCAATCCTTTGAAAGATCCAGCTTGGGGCCCAAAACCTGACTTTGCAGTGGGGAGGGGGGGGGGCTAATATTCTCCGTTCTGCCAATGAAACTGCTGATATTTGTTTCTAGCCTTTATTTTATGATCTTCGTTAGGGCCCATTCTTTTTGGGTTCATTTTTACTCTCTGTGGTTATTACTATAAAAAAAAACAATTCAAACCTATTTTCAAAATCTGAGTTAAGGGCATTTAAATGTTGAACGTAAATGAAAATGTCCATGTAGATTGTCTGTGACAAATTGAAAAAGTTTGCGATGTCCAATATACATGCTTCTTTAGCTTAATTCTGGAAAGAAATGCTGCATAATAGACAGCATAAATTTTACTAAGACAAGGACCACCCTGTCTTAGTAAAACTTATGCTGTCACTATCATAGACCCCCCCCCCCATTTACATCTCATGGACCCCCAAATTATTTTTTCGCTGGCGTGGACCCCTTGAGGATTACCATAGACTCCTGGGGGTCTATATAAACCACTTTGGGAATCACTGTTGTAGACAATAGGCCGGTACGTCTGATACTAAATCCGATGTATCTAGCTCACCACCTGAAGGGCTATAAAACGCTCTGTCACATTGACACTGAGGGTGTGTTTTTATCAGGACCGGCTGACATTCCTCTTCATTGAAGTCGTTTGCAGCCCACATGTGTGAGGGGAGCCCCAACACAATAGATACTGTTCACCGAAACTTCCTTCCTATAGAACGTTGAGACGAACAATCATTTTGATGTCGGAAGAAGAAAACGTGTGGCGACATCAAAGCCATTTTCCGAATCGGCTCACATGTGTTACTCCCTAGGCATGAGATACTCCCTAGGCATGAGAAATGAACAGCCCGTCGTTTTTGGAAGATGCAATGTTCCATCTAGACCGCTTAGTCCAAACGTACGTCAATGTTGACAAGTATTGTCGGAGAGTGTTGTACCAATGAGCCGACGTTACATCCTCCATCTTTTCTTCGCTCATCACAGTCATAATTCAGCTTTCTATAATTTAATTTGAAATGAGTATAAATCCTTCAGCTTCTATTAATCTATGACTAGATGGTTTTGGACTATTTATTAAATTGGAGTAATTTGGACTATTTATTAAATTTTAGTAATTGCTGATTTTTCTACATCAGTTTTTTTTTCCTTATAATATTGTGTTCCATATCATTATACTTAAATGAAGTGCCACAAAATTTTATTCTTATATTTTACTTCAGAATTAACAATAATAATGCAATAACTTTTGTTTCAGATTCCGAATTGTTTTCGAAATAGTACTAAAAATACGGATCTTTTGATCAGTGCTAGTAAATTTCATGTAGAAAAACTAATTATATTATAAATTTATATATTACTAGCTGTTGCCCGCCCGCTTCGCTGGGTATTTCATGATGTTTTATAAATTTTTACTGCTTATATATATGTGTATAAATTATTGATATCTAAGTCCTAGCATTAAGAATTCGATTGTATTGAAAAATATACTTAGACCTGTAACTGTCACCTCTTGATAAATAAAAAGGGCAGAACTCATCTAATTTGTATTTTCTAAAAATCTCTAAAATTGAAGTATAGAATGATGTTTGCTCTTTCGTAACCCAAAAACCAAGTGGATTCCCGCAGAACCAATTTTCGCGGTGGATCTCTACTCCGTAAATTGAACATGCTAGCCAAATTTCAAGTCTAAATCAAACAGAAAAAAAACAAAAGTTTTACTATCAATATCCCCGTAATCCCGTGTGTTGAGAGCCGTTTTCCAAAATAACCTCTCTTAGCGGATTTCAATTCAACAAAAGAAAAATGCAAACCAAATTTCATTATTATACTCCTTGTAGCTCGAAAAAAGGATTTTTTTTTGTGTCAATACGTCCCAGTAACCCCTGCACCGCTCCGCAGAACTTGATTTACTTAAAATACATTCTTAGTGCATCCCTATTCAACAAAAAAAAAACATGCTTAAAAAATTTCAAGTATATGGGTCTAACAATTAAAAACAGGAATATTTTTCTGTAACTCCTCTTGACCCCTCGCAACCATCCTTAGGGGTCAATTTTCGTTTTACTCTTTGTTAGAGGAATTGTATTCCATGAAAGGAACATGCCTACCAATTTTCAAGCAGGATGATCAAATAGTTTAAAAATGGAAATATTTATCGATTACGCCTCTTAATCTCCCGAAATTAAACTTAGTAGTTGATATTCGCAAAACCCATTTTGTAGCGGTTCTCTACGAAAGGAATCAGCTTATCAAATTTTAAGACTGTACGTCTAACAGTTTAAAAATGGGGATAATTATCTATAACGCCATTTGAGCCCCCACAACACCACTTCGGTGTCTGTTTTCACAAAATCCATTTTGTAGGGGAATTGCACTCTATGAAAGGAATCTGCTTAGCAAAATTTGTGCGTCCAATAAATTAAAAATGCAAAAAAATTTATCAATAACGCCCCTTGATCCCCGCAACGCCACCTAGGGGTCTATTTTCACAAAACACATTTTGTAGTGTATCTCTATCCTATAAGAGGAATCTGCTCACCAAATTTCAAGACTGTGCGTCTAATAGTTTAAAAATAGAAATAATTACTTATATCTACCCTTAACCCCTCGCAACACCCCTTGGTGGTCAATTTTCCCCAAACCCGTTTTGCAACGGATATGTACTCCATGAAAGAAATATTCCTACCAATTTTCAAGCAGGTTGGTCAAGTAATTTAAAAACGAAAATATTTATCTATTACGCCACTTAATCCCCCGCAACGCCACTTAGAGGTCTATTTTCCCAAAACCTTCTTATAGCTGATCTCTACTCTATGAAAGGAATCTATTTATCAAATATAAAGACTGTGCGTCTAATAGTTTAAAAATGGAAATAATTATCTATAACGCCCCTTAAGTCATGCAACGCCACTTGGGGGCAATTTTCACGAAACCCATTTTGTAGCGTATCTCTACCCTATGAGAGGAATCTGCTTACTAAGTTTCAAGACTGTACGTCTAATAGTTAAAAAATCGGAATTTATAACGCCCCTTAAATCCCACACCCCCGCAACACCCCTTGGGGGTCAATTTTTAAAAAACCCATTTTTTAGCGGCTATTTACTCCATGAAAGAAACTTACCTACCAATTTTCAAGCAGGTAGGTGAAGTAGTTTAAAAACGGATATATTTATCTATTACGCCCCTTAATCCTCCGCAACGCCACTTAGAGGTCTGTTTTCCCAAAACCTTCTTATAGCTGATCTCTACTCTATGAAAGAAATCTATTTATCAAATATAAAGACTGTGCGTCTAATAGTTTAAAAATGTAAATA